>CAHIKZ030002312.1:785000-805000 GCA_903632075.3 Acanthosepion pharaonis | reverse complement strand
ACTTGACTTTAACATCCATTTGTAGTTTTCATAATTATTTTCCTTTATTTCATTCTGCCTTTCTGTCTTTCTTTCATTTTCCCGTCTTTCTTTTGCTTTTTCTTCCTTTCATAATTTTTTTTCACTTTTTTTTATTCTCCCGTTTCACACCCATTCTTCTTTATATTCCTCACTTTCGCCAGTTTTTGTTTCTTTCCTTTTTCCTTTCTTCCTTTACTTATTTATTTTTTATTCTCTCTTTCTTTCTAACTTTCTAAATACATTTGTCTTTGACTTCCACATGATTTCGTCTCATTTCGCCCTTTCTTTCTTTCTTTCTTTCTTTCTTTCTGTCTTTCTTTCTTTTTCTCTTTCATTTTGTCTTTCTTTTTTTTTTCTTTCATTTTGTCCTTCTTTCTTTCTTTCATTTCGTCTTTCTAAATACATTTGTCTTTGACTTCCACATGATTTCGTCTCATTTCGCCCTTTCTTTCTTTCTTTGTTTCTTTCTGTTTTCTTTCTTTTTTCTTTCATTTTTTTGTCTTTCTTTTTTTTCTTTCATTTTGTCCTTCTTTTCTTTCTTTCATTTCGTCTTTCCTTTTTACATTTGTCTTTGACTTCCACATGATTTCGTCTCATTTCGCCCTTTCTTTCTTTCTTTGTTTCTTTCTGTCTTTCTTTCTTTTTTTCTTTTCATTTTGTCTTTCTTTTTCTTTCATTTTGTCCTTCTTTCTTTCTTTCATTTCGTCTTTCTAAATTTTGTCTTTGACTTCCACTTGATTTCGTCTCATTTCGCCCTTTTCTTTCTTTCTTTGTTTCTTTCTGTCTTTCTTTCTTTTTTCTCTTTCATTTTGTCTTTCTTTTTTTCTTTCATTTTGTCCTTCTTTCTTTCTTTCATTTCGTCTTTCTAAATACATTTGTCTTTGACTTCCACATGATTTCGTCTCATTTCGCCCTTTCTTTCTTTCTTTGTTTCTTTCTGTCTTTCTTTCTTTTTCTCTTTCATTTTGTCTTTCTTTTTTCTTTCATTTTGTCCTTCTTTCTTTCTTTCATTTCGTCTTTCTAAATACATTTGTCTTTGACTTCCACATGATTTCGTCTCATTTCGCCCTTTCTTTCTTTGTTTCTTTCTGTCTTTCTTTCTTTTTCTCTTTCATTTTGTCTTTCTTTTTTCTTTCATTTTGTCCTTCTTTCTTTCTTTCATTTCGTCTTTCTTTAACCATCTCGTTTATTATTTCGCTGTCGTTCTTTCTTATATCCTTTCTTTCGTTATTCTTCGCTTCCTTTATTCATTTACTTTCCTTCGTCACTTTGTTGCTTAATCTTTTTCAGTATTCATTCTTATAACTAACTTCTTCACTTTCTTTCTTCCCGTAAATCTGGTGCTTTGAGTGTTACCCATTTATTCTTTCATGCATTCATTATTCGTCCTCTTCATTACATTTGACTCTTTCTTTCATTCTTTCATTCACTCATTCGTTTTCCTTTCTTTCTTTTCTTTTTTCACTACGTTATTCGTTGAACTTTTTATAATGCCCTTTCATAGTTTTCCTTCCATCCTTAAGATTCATTATTTTCAGGACAACATAATTTTCTGATGTCAACGAACACATGTTGTCACTTTCGTAATGCACATTGTAGTAGAGACTTTATAATCGCCGATAAAATTATAGTACTCCATTGACCAATGCCGGTGCTAGACGGCTTCGAATAATCTCGATAATACTCGCTGGAACAGTAATGCGTATAGAGTTCTGAATAGAAAAATCGTATAGTGAATAAAGCAGAGAATAGTGGTCCGTATGGTAGAGAGGATATAGTAGAAATGGTGATCTGTATAGTAATAGAGGATAAAATAGGAATAACGATCCATTAGAAACACGCTACCTCATATATAGGTTTTCTCTATGATCACGTGGTCTACTTAATTTGATAATGGGATCGCCTGTGATTCCTCACAGGCGATCTATCGGCAGCGACACTTTATTCCTATATAACACATTTTTTTTATTGCTTTGACGCTATTTCCTCTTATTTTTAGCTTTCATTCATTTCCCTCAAACCACTGTTACCAACTCCATAAAATTCTTATTTTTAATCTACCATAAAACGATTCTATGAATCATTCATATTATTTTTTTAAAAAACAATCGATTAAATTTATTGTGCTTACATCCATACCATGTTGAAACGTGTTCGAACGATCCCCAAAATTAAGCAAGGTAGAGCCTGGTCAGTAACTATATGGGTTACCGCTTTGGAATACCACGCGCTAAGCTTGGCCGGGCCATGTCATGGATAATGGCTCTGAATTTCAGTCAGTATTCGTTATATTCACTTACGTGCAAATACCCTTGGAAAACGTATGAATCCACATCTTCTCCACCAGATATGGATTATTAAAATTTTATCACTAAATCACAATAATCTAAAAGAAAAATTCATGCAATCTGAAAATATTTCTAGCATTAAATAAATTGCAAAGGGTTGATAAGCCGTGGAGAACGAATCAATCAATCATAAAGATATTTAAATTCTTTTATCATCGGTGTGTATATTATGTCTTTTATTTCTGTTATTAAAGTTAATTTTAGCTCTTTCTTCGTGTTCATTAAGGCTAGTATTCATTGCTTAATTCGTTTTTCTTTATTTTAACGTCATATCAAGCCTACTGGTAGTATTTACTATCGAATATATAATACAGATAAGAATAAAAATGGAATAATGAATGGGTGAGATATAGGCCAGATATGGGAGAGTCATGTCCAGTTAAAACTTCTGAAAATAAAATTAAGTAAATATTCTCCCAATACAAGGCTCCTAAGCCAATAAATTTTCTGAATAAAGCTGTTTTATTTTTTTTTTAAATAAATTCACGCCAAGAAATTTGATAATGCGACTAAGACGCATAGAGTTACTGGGAGTGAAAGAGAATTAGAAGATATTAGAAGGAACCTGAAAACTCGCTCCTAAATTTAAAACAAAGCGATAAGACTCCACTCTTGTTCAAAAGACAGGGGACGGGTTTATGAATGCAATAGGAGAACGTAATGTCGGATATGAGAAAATGTAAAACAGATAGCGGTTGACTATGCATACATTTATTGCAATTAATATAAATGAAACTTATATATATAAATTTTTAAGCCGTCCTAGAAAGGATCTCACATGGCTTCTCTCTGTCTGTCTGCCTGTCAGTCTCTCTCTCTCTCTCCCTCTCTCTCTCCTATATATATATATATATATATATATATATATATATATATATATATATGCAATATATATATATTATTTATATATTATATATATAGTACATATTGGAAAGTGCTCAATATCAGAGATAGAGCTAACATATAAAAACTCACATCAATATATATATATATATATATATATATATAAGTTCTGAGCGGGAGGTTGAGGGATTTGAGGACCGTAGAACCACTTCTTAATTGCTATTGTTTTAAAGTTACCCCTAACATGGTGTGTCGCATTTGATCTGATGTGCTGTTAACCGTTCAGTTACAAAGAGCGTCTGGCTAGGAAAGTCCGAGTTACTGTTTATAAACAACAGATCTTCGACGATCTTTCCCGCACGGTCATATCTGCCCAAGAAATGTACTTTAACGTAAACACTGACAACGTCTAAAAAGAAAATATATTAAATAATTTTGGACTTAATTTCCTAATATGTTGTAAATAATTACGTTAAGGTATGTTTAACGAGCAGATATGATCGTTCGGGAAAAGATAGCCGAACGTTTGTTATTTATAAACAGTCAGATGCTTCTATGTGGCTGAAGAACTTTAATATATATATATATATATATATATATATATATATATATATAGAGAGAGAGAGAGAGAGAGAGAGAGAGAGATGTGCGTCATGTGTAGTCATAATAATTGTGAAGTGTGGATTCGATATTAGGCCGAGATAGTTGTGTACACTTTGTCAAAAATCGCTTGCGGAAAGTGTGACCCAATTTATGCATCCAAGAACCGTGTGTAAACTTGTATACTGAGCTGTCTGATATTGGTTGACAGTCTAGTAAAATAAAGATTATTTCCTGTGATATATTGTTTGGAGACTTAGCGGTACAATCTTAACGATTTTTACTGCTATCAGTTCTTCCGAAAAAAGAGGTTTGTTCTATTTCCCTAATGAACGCTAAGAATTGCCATAAAGAGACACGGATCCGCGGGTTTAATGTGAGAGTAAAATAAACATAGATGATTATAAAAGAGCAGAATTCTAGGAAAAAGAAAAAGGATGATGACCTTTCGATTTAATTTTTTTTTAAGATTGTACTTAGCAGGATAGCAAAATACCAGGAGTGAATTCAACGGTGAAAAATGTAGTGGGGTGGAAGTTACTAGTAAAGAAATTGCAGTTACAAATAGCAGCAGCAGCAGTGAAATTATATGACATAACTACCAACCGGCTATTACAATAAAATTCATGAAATGTAAAAGAGAAAATCTCACAAGGAATAATTTCACAGAAAATATTTATCGAAAATTATCAGGGAAGCTATGTTTTTTTCTTTTTTGTATTTATTCCGACCATGTGATGAAGTCAGTTTGTGACATAATGTCAGTCTAATGTGGGGAGCACAAGCGCTTACACCCGGGCTAGGAACAAAAATTTCCCAAACCCCCATATACCTCGGTTGTACTGGCCTCGGTGCGAGCACCTATCCCTCTCTCTCTCTCTCTCTCTCTCTGGTGCATTGAGATGGCACGGCATCGGGAAGCTGTTCCCCAGGGCTTGGCACTTCTCAGTAAAATTTTCCTCAGTTGCGATTCTGTCCTTTGATGGAGCCGCCCCTGAATGAACTCTGCCCAAAGACAAAGATGCAACCGAGAGACGATAAATAAACGTTTAAATAAACTCAGGGGAAGTGGCCAAATCCAAGATGTCAGATCAGGACCGCCAACTTTTCTGATTCTTCTTTGGATTTTATTAAGAACTAGCAGTAGAGCCCGGTGTTGCCCGGGCATGTAACAGTAAGAGATAGATCAAGTATCGACCATCATAAAGACTGAAAAATAAAATTGACAAAGATTATTGTTTAAGGTTGACGGTCACGCATGTCTTAATTAGTTTTTTTGTATTCTTTGTTTTTTTTACGAATTGGTCAAACCCAAACTCAAACAAAAACATTGTTTTCAATCTTTATGAGTCTACCGATTGAATAGAATTTTATTGTAAACAGTTGTCTTGTAAATAAATTTTTTAAAGCATTCTGAATGTAAAAATAAAGAAAAAAGTGTGCAAGACAATAAGAAACACTTTCTTGAAATCGGTTGAAAAATGTAGGAAATCCGATCCCATATATAAACGAACACACACACACACACACACACACACACACACACAAACAACTTGGGTTTTATAATAAGTATAACTCGATATGAATTGCCCCCTTTCATTCTGGCGACATAATCGTCTTTTATCGTGTTTTCAAATTGATTTCGTGCAAAAACAATTGTGTTTTTTCCCATTTTTGGAGCTGTTAGAACCACCGCAAGGTAATTTTACGCAGTCCTGTGAAGTTTTGTTGAAATCGGATGAAAAATGTAGGAAATCCGATCCAATATATAAACGTACAGACACACACACACACAATCTGCGTTTTATAATAAGTAAGATCTCTAGAAATATAGTAGAAGCACCATTTCAGACGTTGCAGCAAGATTTGATGTACGGACAAATGATAGATTTAAATTTACGCAAGATATTTTCTGGCGATAAAGATTGTCTAGCCCAGTGTAGTAATCCGATTTTACTAAAAAAAAAACAAACAAACAGATGTAGCAGTTGATTCAATATAATCGTTTCATTTCATACCAGTAAGTTGCTCTCCTTACGATACAACGAGAACATCTATTTGAAGACGCTTATGTTAACAAGCCACTTCTGCACCCAGATAAAAACAGATTGTAATTTTTAAGAGCATCTATCAGTTCTACTTTGTCGAGCATATAGAACAGCAAATGGTGGTGTCAGTATAGAAATCGAGGCGTAAGCTGATTATATCGGGTAGGTCATTGCAAAGTAGGTACAATATTAGAGTACTTCGCAACACAAGCATTAATGAAGTGAAGTTTCGACGCGACACCGTTCAAGAGATAACATTCATTTCGCGGTTTGATAAGAAATATTGAATAAAATTAATTAAAAGTCGAGAAACACTATAGGCCTTTAACTTGTGAAGAAAACCAGCACAACTAACTCTGTAGAAGGCCTTCTAAGTATGTAAATTATCTGAAACTTTATATTTTCAGAAATAATTAAAAAATGTTTTACCATTTTAATACCAGACGTTGCAGCAAGATTTGATATACGGACAAACTATAGACTAAAAAATACGCAAGATAGTTTCTGGTGATAAAGATTGTCTAGCCCAGTGTAGTAATCCGATTTTATTAAAAAAAACAGATGTAGCAATTGATTCAATATAATCGTTCCATTTCATATCAGTATGTTGCACTTCGTACGATACATCGAGAACATCTATTTGAGTTTTACCATTTTAATAAAACCTTACATGTGTGCCTAACTGTATTGTTTGGCTACATTCAAAGCTGTTTCGAAATGACTACCAGGAAATGTTGAGAGGTACTAATCTAGTACCCCAGTGTCATTAGGTGAATCATATTCTTCTGTTAGACGGTTGTCAGTACCAGGCTATCGACGATATATGTTAGATACTTTTCTAACTACATTTATTTTTGTTATTTTTATTTATTTATTTATACTTTTTTCTTGATAAAAGCATAATTAGATAATTCAGGCGACGATTAAATTTCATTGGCGGGTTTTTCTCCCATTTCTCAAAAAATACCTTCGTCAGAATAACTACATTTTTCTTAAAATCATGCAACATCAACTCATTGTCAATAGCTTCAAAAATTATCTTGTAGTCTTGTAAAATAAATTACTCTTTTTGAGTAATTTCACGTCTACCTATCATCTCTCAGTTGCCTCTCTGTCCTTGAGTAGAATGCGCTCTGGGGCGACTCCGTCAACAGAGTCACAACCGAGGAAAATTATACTGAAGAGGTGCCTGGCCCTGGGGAAAAGATGCCCGAGGCCGCGCCTTCTCATTGCACTAGAGAGAAGGATCGGTGCACGTACCGAGGCCAGCGCAACCGACGGTTGCGGGGTCTCGAGGATTTTTTGTTCCTTGCCCGGGTGCACGCGCTCGGGCTCCACACATTAAACCGACCTTGTGTCACAACCTGACCTCGTGGTGGGGTCGAGTAAATACAAAAGAATTCAATACACAAGAATCACATATCAACATAACCCGTGCCTCTTACACTATATGACCCTACCTCGAGTGGCTCATGGGCTTTGTAAATAGAAAGGTTGTTATTCTCCACCGTGTAAATGAAAAGGTACACTCTACAAATTAAATACAAGAAAAACATGGTCATTAACGTGAAAAATTCAATACTACTTAAAAAGACAGGTCCACTCATGAAAAATGGAGGAAAACATTTATGTAGATTTAGATAATCCACTTGCCCGCGACACTTGTCAGAATGGAATAAAAGTTATTTGTCATCGATTCGAAAGTTTGACCGCTTTATAATATCGATATAGTAACTCATCGATCCTTTTATAGAGTTATTGACATAAGGCTAGTTATTATGTCAATTATTTACAAATGTCGACCTTGAAAATATTGATATCTTTTTTTAACTTTTTAAAAATACTCTTTTTTCAATAGTTTTTTTTTCCCGAAGTGCATTTACAATCATTTGAGTTTCTGTTCTTTGAAACCGGCACCCAAGATGATGCTCCCTAATAATTACAATCTTAACCTGTTCAAGTCTACCGTTAATAGTTACCATTCCCACACAACCCCATAGATTTTGCTTCTTATTCTGTAACCCTCTACCTCGCGTGTCTCTTGGGCTTTGTACAGGCTGAATATCAATGTAAAAAAAATTAAAAAAAAATGTATACATAATATAGTTATGTGCTTTACTTTAAAATATATATATCCGATTACATTGTGCGTTATTTAGCAGGAATCTTTTTGTACTTTCACCTACAATATGTCTGTTTCCATATGTAATGTATCTAAGTTCGATAACTCTGTAAAGTCTAGGGCACGATCAGGTACTTTATCGATATTATAAAAAGGACCCCCATTGAAATCGATAAAATTCAATATTTTTCTATTTTGTCAAATGCCGTGGTCAAGGGAATGTATAAAAAGAAGTTAATCTTTATTTTTCATTTATAATTTCGCCTTAACCAAACCGACTAGGACGCAAGTCGAGGTTTCAAAGTAGAAGGTTCATCAGAAGAACTACCACGAAAATATTTATAGAAAGGGCACAGAAAAGTTACGTTACGTTGCAACATGTCTGAAGTTAGACTGTCCTTGGTGTCAGACGAAGAATAAGGGCAAAGTATATAGATGTGTAGAATCGATAGATTTTTTATTCAAGTCATGAGAGTATAGGGATGGGAGAAGCCTTTTTTTTCCAGGGAATCTGTTCCAAAAAAGTAGCCTAGAAGCTGTTTTCCAAATGTAACGTTTTCCTTACCACTAGAATACAAGGAGAATGAGGATGATTTGCCCCTATCTACGTGGTATGTGAGTTCTTAGTTGTACGTATCTGAACTAGTGGAACATAAGAATTTGGGCCATCTGAACAACTGCCCCAGAAATAACGATAGGGTAGCAGTTCGTTTCTGGCAATCCGGAGAAAGATGTTGAATTCTGCCAAAACTGAAATTTGACGATCATGTAACGCCAACAAATATTCAACTTTTGTCTTATCTGACTCTTGCAAAGATTGTGGAAAAGTATGTGAAATTACATTCGTCTGTTGGGTTGCGGTCAGTCGTGGGAAGCGGCGTGTTTGCCATGTCTTGCTCCGAGCACTTGTTTTTGTAATCTTTTTACCGGAAGGGGTAGGATGCTCAGGTCAGCCACCTTGTTAATTAAGGCCTGCGTTCTCATCATTTTTTTTGTTTGTTTGTGAGAGGGACTTTATGAGAACAGAGTCGTTCCGCGGGTTTACTTTTTCTCTTATTATTAATCGATCCCTGACTGAATTTTGGGTCGTGAGACTAGGCGGTGTTTCGCAACACTTAATGTACCGGACCTGCTTCTGATTTACACTTTGAGTGGGAAGAAATTTTCGACAAGATAGAGGGTGCCAATTAGAGGCAGGTAATTTCTGTATTGTTATAAGGAACCGATGGTAGTTTCCGTCATCTTTAGCTAGGTATCGTATATATGAGCCCCACTTGAGATCTTGATGAACATGAGTCCCGATAAACGCCTAAGTCACAGGGTCTCATTGATATTAATAAGGAATAAAATACAAATTTTGCTTGATGATAATTGAACGTTAATTGCTTTGTTTTGGATCCATTTAATGTTACATGATTTTTGGTTGTTTTTTACTTATTGAGATATTAGAACTATAGATGAGCTGCCAAACGTCAGAATATATAATGTTTTGGTGGTCAACCGATAGACTGTGTTCTGACTTGTATGGATATTTACTTACCATCAAAAAATGTCCCTGGCAAGATCGATAATATGAAGTAGAATGAGGATAGAACAGAGGCGGAAGCATTTTTGGCGCCTACTTTTTTCTGATGCGCTTCAGAAAACTGATCCTTAACGATAATCTTCAAGACCCGATAAGAGGAACATCGTAATCAGTTAAACTTTTATATTAGTATCCCGCATCAATTTATTATTTTAATAAACATTAATCATTATTTTTTTTTATACAATTCTAATAAATATTGTAAAATATTCCTACAGTTTGATTTTATCTATTATTTTTATGTTTCTTGCAACGCCGTAGGAGTGGTTTATAAGATAGATTATTTTAAATTAATGCAAACTTTTAATATATACATTACTTTTTCCTGATAAACATTTAAAATAACTAGAAATGTGAAATTTATTGACGATATCCAGATACTGATTTGGTATAAAAATGTTATCAGTTTTTAATACACTGATAAAAAAAAAAAAATGAATATCAATTTGTTTCAAAGCAAGGAAGAGAATAATTTCTAGGCAATTAACTTCGGGTCATTTGTGACCCCTAATGCAGTCTTTACTGTACAGACGACATTCATTAAAAACAAATATTAGATTTCAAATACTTCTAAAATTTCAGTGAAGTCTATGCATACTTGTAGTAAAATGAGCTGGAAAAATAATGGGAAAATAATTTTGAAAATGAAATTACTTAATTGTTTATATGTCGCAAATAAGTGTGCAACAGGGAAAATCCGAACAGGCATTGAGATAGCGAAACCGGCTTTCCCAAAGCAAAGCAAAGAAACAGAAAAATTGTTAGAAAATAGTATTGAATTATTATGTAATATCAGTCCTCCTATATGACAGTTAATACTGGACGACCTCCTCACAGGTGAAGAAGAGATTTCAAGCGAAAGAAAAGTGATTCTAAAGAAGGATAATGTAAATGCCGAAGATGTGAAGTTTTAGAGAAAATGAAAACAAAAAAAGACCGTTTTTAACATCAGGAATAGATTTTTAGAAATTTCTAGTTATGAAGAATGAGGGCTTGGAAAAATTGATATTCACAGAACATATTGAAGGCAAGAGGAACAGAGGAAAACATCGCGTAACCTACCTCGTGAGATTGAGTAAATACCTGGAGATAACAAAAAGATGGATTTTATTATATATTAAAGACATTTTTTTTTTTTATGTTTAACGTTGTTATTTTATAGATACAAGTATTTAAGTAAATGCTCTGTTTATGATAAACAGTATTAAATAACATTTACCGGCCTGAATGTCCGAGAAATTTTCATAGAAAATATTCGTTCTTTGACAGGATTCGAACCTGCATCCTATACGGAACCGTCATATACGCTGACGTGCCTTACCTCTGGGATACAAAGAACCTTTTCGGTAGACCAGGTCGAATTTACTGCTTATAAACTTCAATCTTAAATTAATCTCGTACATTCATAACTGCTCTGGCGTATCAAATGTAAACAAATTTCTTAATATATGGATTTTATTGTTAACTACAAAGGATAGGAAATTGTTGAGAACTATGAACGCAAACGTTCTGAACGGACACGTCACAAAGAAGAACAACAAGAAGAGGAAAATGTCGCAACTGCCCAACTGAAGGAAAAAAAAACGTCAATTCTTATGTTTGGTAATTTAAATACATGTTGCAGAACAAAGATGAGGATATTTTTGCTTCCTGCTCAGTTGATTATATTCAATCAGTTATGTGTCATGCGTGATACACGCTTAGGCGATCATGTATCTTTCGATACATGATTGACGAGGAAGATTTTTTTCCCGCAGTAGGCTGCCATATCTTTCTGCGTTAGATTAATTGTCAGCCAAGGCTATAGAACCCGGTCTGTCCTGCTATTTACACATAGCTGCGGGGAGAAGACTAGGATTCATACCTTCCTAAAGGGTATTAGCACGTAAGTGTAAGTAATGGATTCGACTGGAATTCGAACTCCGTTTCCTCAATCCGAGCCGCTATCTATTACTCCACCGTGCCCTCCTGATTATATTACAAAATTCTAATCTTATCAATATTTGCAATTGGTTTCTCACATCGGAACTGATCAGATTTAAATCCCAATCAAAATCAATACCTTCTTTCATATCAATGAGATACAATCGATAGGATGCACAGATCTGTAACCTGACGTGAGACACCATCAAAAAATTATTTCGTGGCTTTTGAGGAATATTTGAATGTCAGAATAATTTCTCCTCATTTTTAAAGTCATTTTTTTTCAAGGAGATATTTGCCTTTCTTCAACTGACATTTTGATACTTGATCTGGAAAATGTTTACGTTATTTTTTTTTTAATTTTTCGATTTCAAACTTTCTTCCTTATTTCGTTATCCTTTTATTTTTATTTATTTCTTATTCCATCATATTGTTCTTTCTCTTTTGTCTATTTTCCTTAAATTCTATCCTTCTTTTATCAACTGTTACATCTCTTGTCTCAATTTTCTGTTCTTTTTTGTCATGCGTTTCCCGCCTTTAAGGTTTCACCATTTCTTTCTTTCTTTCTTTCTTTCTTTCTTTCTTTCTTTCTTTCTCTCTTTCTTTCTTTCTTTCTTTATTTTTTTTCTTTCTTTCTTTCTTTCTTTATTTATTTATTTATTTATTTATTTATGTTGTGTACGATACACCTAATTTACATAAGTGGAGTACCGACCATATAAATATGGGTTGGTACCGGAAGATAGTAGGAAGTAAGAGATCCAATCGAGAGACTCTGCCCGACTGCGATTTAGTCAACCCATTCTACAGGAACAGTCTTCCCAAGAATATACCAAAACTAACTGTAAATATTGTGTACCTTTTCCTTGTTTCAATACATTTTGTTTACGTACATTTTGTGTTGTATTATTATTATTCCATGCTTATCCAAGTTTCAACAATTTATTTATTTATTTTTTTCTTTCTTTCTTTCTTTCTTTCTTTCTTTCTTTCTTTCTTTATTTTTTCTTTCTTTTTTTTATTTTTTTTTTCTTTCTTTTTTTTTTCTTTATTTATTTTTTTTTTTTTTCTTTCTTTTTTTTTTTTTTTTTTCTTTCTTTATTTATTTTTTTTCTTTCTTTCTTTATTTTTTTTTCTTTCTTTCTTTATTTTTTTTCTTTCTTTATTTATTTATTTATTTTTTTTTCTTTATTTATTTATTTTTTTATTTATTTATTTATTTTTTTTTTTTTATTTATTTATTTTTTTATTTTTTTCTTTATTTATTTTTTTTTTTTTCTTTATTTTCTTTTTTATTTTTTCTTTCTTTATTTATTTATTTTATTTATTACTGCTGTTAGGTTAGTTTTCACAGCTACTTCCAAGTTAGGGTGCTTTTGATCCTCCGAAGCCAGTCAATGGAGAAACTTCTAGAGAAAAATGACAACCATTAGGTAGACGCCACTAACTGTAAATGAATCCTTGATCTGTGCTATACACAGTTTGTTTCAAAGACAGCGTGTTGGACAAGTGAGTAAAAACAACTCTTGTAATAATTCACTCGCTTTCTATTTCTGGATTACAGAAAAGGAATGCAACATATCTATACACTATGCTGTCATGTTCATTCTATTGAAAAGAAGACCTATTACCACGTACCGGTCAGAATTTCTCATTATAAATATAGCGCCTATATGTTATTTGTTAAACCTATCACTGTTTTCGATTTCTTTCCTTCCGTTCATTTCGTTATTTCAGTTTTTCTATATTCTATACTCGATATTCTATTTTAGTCATAATTCTACTTCCTTTCTATCTCTTTTTCTTTGAGGCTTTTTCTTTGTATCTCTTTTCATTTCTTTTTCTTTTCTTTCTCATCCATTTACCTCTCGATTTTTTTCTTTTTCCTTCTTGCTATCTTTCATTCTTTTTATTTCTTTTCATTTAATCATTATTCTTTTTACTTTTAGATTTTTCTTTTTTCTCTCTTTATTTTTTCTTTCTCTTAATTTTGTTTTAATTATCATTTTATCTTTTGATTTACCGTGCCTTCTTTCTTTTCATATCTTTATTATCCTTTTTGCCTTTCGATTTTTAATTTCCCTTCCTTCATTATTTTAGTCTTTCTTTCTTTTAATATTATCCGACATTCTTTCTTTTTTTCTCTTTCTTTTAATCTTTCACTTCATTTCTGTATTATCCTTTTACCTTTCAATTTTACTTCTCTCTCTCTCTCTCTGTCTCTATCTATCTATCTATCTATCTATCTATCTATCTATCTATCTATCTATCTATCTATCTATTTCTCTACAGACACTACAGCGATATTCGCGAAACGAGTTTGGGAGGGGGCAAGGAAAAGATAAGAAACAAAAACAGACCCTAAGAATTACGAGGAAAAATACGATTTCACTAAGCAACTAAAAACTTCAAAATCTGGATGTCGGCGAGCTCAGTGGTATTAGAAGGATGAAGCAACTTGACATGATGAGCGAGCGCTGGTCGACAAAAACAGAGATATTTGAATATATATATATATATATATATATATATATATATATATATATATATATAGTTTATGAAAAACTAGATAACCCGTATGGGTAAACCTAAGGAGGATAAAATCCAGAGAGCTCAATGTAAATCCAGAGCAAATAATTTAAATAAACACAGACCACTTTAAGGTTCCATGTAATATATATATATATATATATATATATATATATATATATATATATATATATATATAATCCCACACAACCACCACTCATTTCCTAAGGATCCTGAACAATATAGATAGATTACCTGACAGGAAAAAAAAGAACGAACTTCATTTATGTCAAATGGTTGTTATTCAATGAGTATTCATCTTACTGCTTACATTGGTATCTTTTCGTTTGTCCTTCATTTTATTAACCAATATATATATATATATATATATATATATAGAGAGAGAGAGAGAGAGAGAGAGAGAGTTTGTAAGAAGGAGAGCGAGAGAAACACAAATAGCTTTTTCTATATTGTTAGATATTACAACAAGCAGGGATACGATAAAAGAAGAGTTAACTTTTAATAGTAAATATCGAAAGCGAAAAGACCGAGTGAAGGGAGGATTGAGGAAAGGACAAAAGATGAATGGGATTCAAGAAGAGGTCTATTGATGTCAAAAACTTCTAGATTGTAGTTATCAGGGAAGAAAGTAAACGGAAGGGAGTTACGCAGATGGGAAGTGCGAGTACACAGTTTCTTTTCTCGTACTTCCCGCATCTGAAACTCTTTTTCCGTTTACTTGCTTATCTGATAACTACAATCTCCAAAAATTTAAATGCAACGTCATCTTCTATCTTCTTGAATCCCGTTCATCTTTTGTCCTTCTCCTCAATCCTCCCTTCACTCACTTTTACTCCGTGTATCCCCCACTCGACCCCGCGTACTAGTGGAATTACCGCCTCACTTGGGGTGAAGTGATAAAATAAACGGATAAGAACAATCCGGAGACTCAAGAGATAATTCCCTTGCCGATAGGAGATTTCAAATAAGAGACACTGGAGCGATGTGCACCAAAGTGGCCTTGCGATAAAGAGGACGATAACAATGAGCAGATGATTAAGTGGTTGAGTTTCAAGAGTTTAATTTGATTTCACAGATCGTTCGGACTGTTGGAGATTTCCAAGTCTAATAAATCTAGAATAATATATTGGCACAAAGACCAAGAATAATGGAGAAAGTAGGTTTGAGGGGGTTAGGTGATTCTTTTGAAAACTGGTTTATTTTTATTTCCGTAAATTGCGGCGTACTCAGCGACCTGGCGTACAAGTTGATCCTAAGATTTTTAGCTCAATTCTGAATTAGGCCTATACCTGCCGTTATAGATCGACACTCAAATAAACAATAGGCTACTAGTAGCCCGAAGCATAGGTATACCAGTAAATGAAGTTAGGCAACAGTATACGATAACCTGAGCAAAAACTACGTAATGCCACACCCATTACCTGTATATTGAGACACTAATCGTAATTGTGGTAATGGAGTAGTGGATAGTGGCTCGGATTGTGGAATCAGAGAGCCGAGTTCGAATTCCATTCGAATCCTTTACATTCACTTACGTCCTCTTCTTCTCCCCACCCAGCTATGGGTAAATAGCAGGATAGCCGGGATGGCAACTGGTCTACCGCAGAAAGAAAAGACAACCTAATCTGTCTCCTTAGTCATGTATCGAAAAATACAGGATGGCCTACGCGTTTATCACGCATGGTACATAACTGACTGACGGAATATATTCTATATGCATTATATAGCAAACAACCTACCATACCTAGTGTGTACAGTATATTGCATTTTTTTTAACTTAGCGGACATTTAAAATTCATCATGTCTATTGATACACACATTAAAATAATCATCAACTCCTATAAAATATTAATACCGTATATTACACTTCATACGAGATCATTTTTTTTATATAGTAATGCTATATATCGCTTATTCTATCAATAAATGTTATTCTCTCCAACTTGTTTACAACTCGGTTTTTATACTCGCCATATAAGTTTAAACTTCAATTTCTTTATATTTCAACTGAGGTTTTTATTTACATTGTTCCATTGTCCTTTTGTCGCCATCTTTATTACAACGTTTCGGCCCTTGTACGCTCCGACCTTCTTCAACTGGTTGGAATATCGAACTGAACCCTTTCTTTCACTCACTGGGGTAGACTGTTCTAGTTCCACGTGCCATGTTTGATGGATGTCAGTTATCAGTTATCTCCTGTTAATTCCCTCTGAAAGTTCTCCACTGCCTTAACCAGGTATTGAACTCTTTGGGTCCTGTCACTGAATCCAACTAACGCCTCTATCTACTGTGCCATGTTTCCTTGTTTAAACTTAGTTGTTGAAATTAGGCTTGAAAACTACATTTATACTTTGTAATTTAAGGTAATCTTTGTAGTCATATTACAAGTATATATTATATTATCTTTTTAAGGTGGTAATGGCCAAAAATGGCAGTCACTTTCCATCGAGTAAGCAATACAAGCCAGGTGAAGACAGCTGAAAACTATAGCAGAGTGTGGCCTGAGGTTGGCCCACAGAAATGTTTTTCTATACACCTATCAATGCGCGGCATGACACTGCAAAAAACCCCTATATTATGCCAATGTTCACCAGAGACGTTTCTGTAAGAGTATCAAAGAGTCCGGGCTCCTTGCTACCATAAACTCCTACACTCAGTATGAAGATTCGTATCCGCCAGCGTGTCATATCGCCAACGACAGATGAAAAGTCCCCCTAAACAGGAAACAAGTGATAAATCTCTATTCTTGTTCAAAAGACAAGGATAGATTGTGAACCTGGTGACAGGCTAACCTATCTATTCCTATTGAAGAGAAAAGCAAGTACATATAACGAAAAAAGGAAATGTGAATATAGTAAATAAAATCTTAGTTTAGAGGCGAAGGGTTTTGAAGAATAAAATTAAGCTAAGAGTTAGAATGCATGAATCTCACTAGGTTTAGTAAGGAAGCAGTCGGTAATTAACTATTAGGTTTTAATAACTTAAAACCTAATAGTTAATTACCGATATAAGTATAAGTTGCGTTATCTCATATCAAAGAAAAATAAGAAAACAAAGGGGAAACTAAGCTAGCCATGTTGCCGATAATTTATTTTATTTCTATACTCTAAAGAGGGGGATTTAATAAATATTTATGTAAATAAATTAAACCAACACACACGTATACCTATGCTAACGAACCTTCAATTTGGTCACATGTATCGTAGTTTGGTATGTTGAACTCGCTTAAAAGTTGAATTTATAAGCAATCCTTCTAGATTATGCAAAGGCGTTTAGACACAAATAAGTGTTTCAACTCCAAGGTACTCGGGATTTATTTGGGAAGAAAAATAGAATAGTCAAGAAGTTACACTGGGAACAAACAGCAAGTATACGGGTAGAAAATGAATCCAATAAATATACAAAAATAGAAAGGAATTATATAAAAGGATGTGTCTTCTCACCGGACATACTCAAACCTTTCAGCGAGCTGACCTTGAAAGAATTAGGAGTCCAACCTGAAATCATTATTGGCGGTAACTATATTAAGGAGATTAGACATGCAGGTAATATAATGATGATGGCAGACATAGACAGGAAATTACAAGAATTCCTAAAGAAGGTATTGAAGCAAAGCAAAAAGAAAGGACTAAATATCAACTGCAAGAAGACAGAAAGTATGGCTGTCACAAAACGGAACACTTCACAACTTAAAACACCTTTCTCCCAGACGAACTTTTCCTAGCCTCTTACTATCAGTATTTTTATGGCTAAAAAATTTAAAATTAAGCAAATACAAAAATCTAAATATCTACGAAGCCATATTTACATTATTCGGACTATTGTCCTCATCTTTGTCGCCATATTTATTACAACGTTTCGTCCGTTGTACGCTCCGGCCTTCTTCAGCTGGGTGGAATGTCGAACTGAATCCTCAAGGACACATGGCGCAGTGGATAAAGGCGTTGGTTAAATCAGTAAGAGGACCCAAAGAGTGTGAGTTCAATATTCGGTTAAGGCAATGGAGAACTTTCAGAGGGAAATTAACAGGAAAAAACTGATAACTGACACCCATCAAATCATGGCACGTGGAACTAGAACAGTCTATCCCAGTGAGCGAAATAAAGGGTTCAGTTCCACATAGCAACCACCTGAAAAAGGCCGAAACGTTGTAATAAAGATGGCAAAAAAGATGAGGACAATAGTCCCAATAATGTAAATAATGTACATAATACCTCATCTCAGAAATATAGACAGATCTATGAAATGTTTTAACAGATGACGTAAAATGAGATACTAAAAGCTGAAGACCCATTGGAATAGTGAAAGTGGCCACCCAGATGCTTTAGAAATGCTAAGCAAAGTATTAAGAAACAGGAGATTTTATTAGAAACAAAGAAAAGACTAATGATTTTTCTTTTTAAATTTAATATCGGTTCTCCTGTGTGGTAGCAAATACTGAACAATCTCATTACGAATGATGAAGAGATAAGAGTTAATAGAAATGTCATTGTACAGATGCATGCTGAGAATACCACTGACTGAACAAGGAAGCATTAGAAAAAATGTTGACGAAAAGTCACGTATGTCTATGCGTCAATGTTTTCTCTAGAATTAGAGACAGTTGAAATTTCACGGATACATAATGTGGAAAGAGGGCTTAGAAAATTTGACACTCGTAAGGACATATTTAAGGCAAGTGAGACAGATGAAAGCATGAAATATCCAACATGAAAAGCTTGTGTAAATAGTTGACAGAACAGGGATTAGGAGAGATAGCAACAAAAAAAAAACATGATAAAAGCTTCAAAAGACTGGAAATTATACAGAGCCATGATCGCCCATCTCCTAAATATACTTGGTACATAGAAGAACAAAAATATGGTAGTAGATAAATAGGTGATAGCCACCATGAAACTTCATTTCTTCTTTCATAACTTTAAACTTTCCCCTTTTTTTCTCTATTCAATTCATTGATTCATTATCTTTCAGTTACACACTCACGCACAGCTCTTTAGGTTTTATCAGGATATCTGAATCGTGGCTTTCCAGTCCTCATTTTCCAGCCTTGGCAGGTCTCGAAAACATTTATATGACTTTGTTTCCCAACCTACAACACCTTTCTCACAGACAAACTTTTGTTAGCCTTTTACTATCAGTATTTTTTATGGTTAATGTTCGAACGAACTAAATTCCTTATTTCCCTCAGTTCATACTCCTGGGTATGACGATAAACTATATCTGGAGCAAGGCCTCAAATCGGGAGTTTGGAACCGCCATTTAATTGCTATTAATCTCACGTCCACCCTGAACCGGGTTGGTAGCGCCTATTAGGTTCCCCACTATGGGTAAATAGTGAACGCCAAACAAAAAATATGAAAATATAAAATATATATTTTTATAGCAAAAATTCCAGTAATATATATTTATAATACAATTATGAAAAATGCCTATTTATAACAAAATGATCATGAATACATTTTATCTTCAGTTAAAGGCATAGAATTGCGCTCAAAATATATATAACTGAAGACATACAAGTGCACGCAAAATATATTTAACTACAGGCATACAGTTGCGATCAAAATGTATTGAACTGAAGGCATAGAATTACGTTCAACATATATTTAACAAAAAGACATATAACTGCGCTTAAAATATATTTAACTGAAGACAGAGATTTGCACTAAAAATATATTTAACAGAAGGCATATAATTGCGCTCCAAATATATTTAACTGAAGGCATACAATTTCGCTCCAAATTTATTTAACTGAAGGCATACAATTGTGCTCAAAATATATTTAAATGGAGGCATA
Organism: Acanthosepion pharaonis; assembly: GCA_903632075.3. Taxonomy (NCBI): domain Eukaryota; kingdom Metazoa; phylum Mollusca; class Cephalopoda; order Sepiida; family Sepiidae; genus Acanthosepion; species Acanthosepion pharaonis. Next base: position 785,163 of record CAHIKZ030002312.1, on the reverse strand, counting down.
CAATTTCGCTCCAAATATATTTAACTGAAGGCATAAAATTGTGCTCAAAATATATTTAAATGGAGGCATACAATTTCGCTCCAAATATATTTAACTGAAGGCATACAATTGTGCTCAAAATATATTTAAATAGAGGCATACATTTTCGCTCCAAATATATTTA
>CAHIKZ030002312.1:715000-780000 GCA_903632075.3 Acanthosepion pharaonis | reverse complement strand
GACCCCAATCTTCTGACTGCAACTGAGTAGAAGAAACAATTCGATGTTAGCTTTTCAAAGTTTTCGTGGCCGATATTTTCAGTGTACTGGATCTCGCTATATGATGGGATCTCTCAGGTTCACTTACAATAAACCACACTGTGGGTGTTGGACAAGCAAGCATCTGCTTGGGCAGGCGTCTGCAAAAGGGATTGACCCAGCAAACCGGTATTCTTGAAAAATGAGTAATCAGCCATTATAATTATGCATATATTTTACAATAATGTTCACTATGTTCAATGCCCAAGAGCCATTCGAGATAGAGGATTACACAGTAAGATTTTAGAGTCACGGTCTGTATATGACAAAAATGACGCTGAATCCTAAACATGAACTGGTTAAGATTGTATTAATCCGGTAAGCATCCTCTTAAGATTCGATACCACAATGCAACGAGGCTGTTCGTGTGGATCTAACTTCTGACCAATTGAGGGAATTCGGTACAATGCGTGTGTCATGGTGGATCTTAGCCGTGAAGGTTAGAAAGGGTTAAACTAAAGCGGTAGAGCAACGAGAATCTTGCCCCGTTTCCTCTTGGAGGAAAAGGAATTGCAAGGCTGAAAATAAATTTGTCGCCCGCAAGAACGCGGAGACGTATTTGGACTCTACCAAGACTGGAAAGTGAAAACCGTGAAGCTTCTGTCCATATATGTCAACAGTTGTCCACCTCGAGCAATGGTTACCAATCTTGTCTCTCTAAACCAATTACGACTAAGTAGTGAGTTGGATCCTCACTGGGTGCCCCATACTCGGTGGCCTTTTACCACATTGAAGCTACGCTTAAAAATCAACATATATGGCAACAGTGCTCCATTCTCGGCCTGATGTGGCTTTTGTAAATGTTAAGCTTATCAGGCGGAGTCAGTTCTGTAGACTCACATGCAATAAAGATTTTAGTAATTTTTAAATACACTTCTGAAATATCCCTAACATTGTAAATGCGATTTTGGAAAATTGTGCATACGGCTAACATTATATTTACAGACGTGCATACGGCTAACATTATATTTACAGACGTGCATACGTCTAACATTATATTTACAGACGTGCATACGGCTAAGATTATATTTACAGACGTGCATACGGCTAAGATTATATTTACAGACGTGCATACGTCTAACATTATATTTACAGACGTGCATACGGCTAACATTATATTTACAGACGTGCATACGTCTAACATTATATTTACAGACGTGCATACGGCTAACATTATATTTACAGACGTGCATACGTCTAACATTATATTTACAGACGTGCATACGGCTAACATTATATTTACAGACCTTTTCACGGCCACATTCCGTTATATTTCCAAAACCTGAATTATATTTATTGCAGTTCTTAAGTGACATGCTGAGTGAGAAAGTCTCAAGATCTTCATTTATTTCTTTTCCTGATCCTCATTGTCGGCGTCTTCATTACTGGGCTTCCTCTCTCCTTTGTCGGAAGAAAATCCATGAGTTTCCTGTCGATTCGATCGATTTGAAACTTCTATTCATTTCCCTTGGATTCAGCTGGGCGTTTGACTTTCGGGCAGACACGCCTTTCGCTACAAAGGGTAAATCATAAGTGACAGATTAACATTATTATTGTTGACATTGGAAGCGGAGAAAAGAAATTCTGTAATAGCGTTGGATGGAACTCTTCCAGCAGAGGAAAGGTTGAAACTGTAAAAGAGAAAGAAAATAAAGAGAGAAAGAAAAAAGAAAAAAAAATATATAGAGAAACACAAAGACCTTACCCGATTACAAAAACTATCGAACATAATAAGAATAGTGCAAGGAATCAATAGAAAACTGTGAATGATCCTTTTTCTAAGAATGGGAAGTCCTGGTAAAAATTCAAACAACGGTAATTTTGAACCAGTATTAGCTTCATTTTTTTTCCTTTCTAGAATTTCTTTCGAGTTAATTTTAATTGTTTTTAAGGCATTTATTGAATGTGCCATCAACGATCTAAGATCGAACAGAGATTTGTTTGCCAAGGCAATTTGTTTTTTTATTATTTATTTCGTAACAGCTTTTCTGCTGTATGAGCTACATGAATATTTATGGTTCGCACAAAATCAAATTTAACCGTTTAAATTTACACTTCATTCTAATTTTATAATTTATCTTCTGTTAATTAATCGTATTATTCCTTTTACTTTATATTTTTTACCTTTGTCTTTTTGTATCTTTCTTTTTATATTTCTGTTGTAACCTATGGAAGGTTACTGAATAGAATAATCAAACGAAGGATGATAAGTAACGATAATACTTACGAAACGAACAACGCATATAAGATTCGCCAGCGGCGCGTAGAAGTAGTAGTCAACTGCTAGAAGTGAGTCAAGTGAATTCCACAATGAATCTCCAACGGCAGGATATCTACCATCAGCCCCACACAGTCAGATGTGGCACGAGGCCGAATTTTAAATTTACACTTCGTTCTAATTTTATAATTTATCTTCTGTTAATTAATCGTATGACGACCAATATAGCGAGTTACTTTTTTTTTTTATATAGCCTTTCAGGACGTTGGCAATCATGGCTCTCCCAAATGTCCTTTTGGCCATTTGTAGATTTTCGTAAATCTTGTCTTTTTGCTATCTCTCGTCTACTCTATTGTGCCTCCCATTTACACAAATTCAGGTAGGTCAAGGGCTGTTTTCATCTGCCCGTCTTATCTTGAAAGCATCCAATAGTACAAGCCATCTTTCATTATGTGCACTAAAAATTTAAACTTATTTTTCCTGATGTTAATTACAAGTGTCCATTTTTCTCCATGGTATTCTCATGATCCTACTGTAGAACCAAATTTCATGGTGCTCGCAGCACTCTTCCATAGAACCATAGTTCATATTATTTCAGCATGCCTCTGTAAAACGAAATTTCACTCTTCTTCATTTCTGAGGACATTATCCAGCATTCACTGCCATAAAAAAATGAAACATTTTAGGAAACGGTTCAGTACACTAAACTACATATTGCTAAAGAAATATGCCTGTTTCTTATTACTTGCGTCCTGGGTATGACGATGAACTACATCCGGCTGCAAGGCCTCTGACCAGTTTGGAACGACCTCTTAATTGCTGGTGTTCCCAGATCCACTCTGACCGGGGTGGTAGCATCCGTTAGGGTTTCACCTATAAGCAAATAGGTAACCCACAAACTGAGATCAAAACATGTCAGATTTTATATGTGCACTAAAAATTTAAACTGTTTCTTCCTGATGTTAATTGTAAATGTCCCATTTGTTTTCATTTTTCTCTTTTTGAGTCCATTGTATTCTCATCATCAAAATATATTGCTGGTATTAAAATCTATTTTTACATTTTCATGGCATGAAAATGTAAAAAACAGATTTTAATACCAGCAATATATTTTGGGGAAAATAATTATTAGCCGCAGTACAGTTTTTAAAAAAACACCAGCAATTCATTTTTGAAAAAAAAAGAAGGATTACCAGCAAAAAAAAAAATATATATATATATATATTGTCGTCATTAAATAACCATTGTTTTTTATATGACGTAAAGCAAAACAAACTAAACCATTCTTTGCTTGTCATTTGGAAGGCATTGTTGACTATTCCAATGTTTATTTGGATTTCGGTGCTGCTTTCTGTTAAAGCACTTCACAGACATTTACGTTGTTGTACTTGCTTGAATTTGGTACGTCCAATTTGTAAATTGCATTTTGTGTTGTTCTTTTGCAGATAAACATATATTCTGTGGTATTCACGTAATACGCCTGTTACCTATCTTTTTATATTTTTATTGTTTGTTTTCTTTGCAAATTCTTTTATTTGTATATTTATTTCTGTCAAATCCTGTATCTTTCTTCTTTTCTATTTTTGTATCTTTCATTGAATGTTTGTATCTTTCAGTGTATCATTGTATTATTCATTGCATCTTCCTTTATTGTTAAAATCGTTTTTTTGTATATTCCTTTTACTTTATATTTTTTACCTCTGTCTTTTTGTGGCTTTCTTTTTATATTTCTGTTGTAACCTAGGGAAGGTTACTGAATAGAATAATCAAACGAAGGTTAGTAATGAACGATAATACTTAGGACAAGAACAACGCATATAAGATTCGCCAGCGGCGCGTAGAAGTAGTAGTCAACTGCTAGAAGTGAGTCAAGTGAATTCCACAATGAATCTGCAACGGCAGGATATCTACCATCAGCCCCACTCTGTCAGATGTGGCACGAGGCCGAATTTAATGTGGGTTATCCGAGCCCGAGTACTCGGCCAGATATTCCCCGTAGACCCCCTTATAAAACGTGGTCGGGTAGCTGTTTCCCGAGACGAGGCTATGTCGAAGGTCAGAGAGTGTGACCAGCACAGCTGGAGACGAATCTCCAATTGCAGGATATCTACCAACCGCCCCATGCAGTCACATGTAGTACAAGGCCGATTTTTATGTGGGAGATCCGATCCCGTAGTTTCGGCTAAAGATTCCACGCAGACCCCGTATAAAACGGGGTCGGGTAGCTGTTTTCCGAGACGAGACTCTGCTCTTGGACAAAGCCTCGTCTGGGGATCCTCTCTCCCCGGAGGCAGAGTTTGACCAGCACAGCTGGAGACGAATCGCCAACTGCAGGATATGTAGCAATCGCCCCACGCGGTCAGATGTGGGACAAGGCCGATATTTAATGTGGGGTATCTCAACCCGTAGGTTCGGTTAAAAAATTCCACGTAGACCTCTGTATAAAACCGGGTTAGGTAGCTGTTTCCCGAGACGAGTCTCTGCTCTTCGACACAGCCTCGTCTGGGGATTCTCTCTGCCCGAAGGTAGAGAGTTTAACCAGCACAGCGACAGACGATTCTCCAACTGAAGACCAACATACAGTATTTACTACTGTATTTATGTGAATGGGGACATACCCATTATCGTACGTAAGTATGTTACAATAAATTCTTTCTGTTTATATTTCCTTCTTTTTTTGTTCTTTCTTTACGTCTTTCTTTCAGTTGAGTATGAAAGGGTTGATTTATTTCGACCCTGTGTGTGGGGTTTGATTTGTTTTTTTATTAACAGCGTGTCAACTCCTTATCTGTCACTGAATGCTGAAATTTAATTTTCTTGAGATATTTGGTCATTTTGTTTTCGTTTGAACAGTTTCCATAGAAATATCGATGAAGTAGCTACAGTCTTACGATTTTGAGTCTATCGGAAAGTGGTTGTATGGTTGAAAAATAATTCATCAAGCATAAGTCATTGGAATTATGTTAAGACCTAAAAGAGTGGATTCGGCTTCTCCAGTCGCGATACAACCGTAGTAGATCATTTAGGTCCGACACGACTGTTATAAATCATGAGTATGTCATGAAAAATCATGCATTTTCCAGAGAAGCCTAAGGGAACGAACATTTTTACCAGCATTTCTTCTGAGGAATCTTCTATATTTTCCATGTGAGATATGTGATGAACTCAAGGCCCAGTAGATCTTCAAGGCACGGAGGTTCATTTTCAGTACAAACATTCAAGACAGAAGAAAAGTCAGTCTCTGCTCGATAACAATGTAACTTTCTTTTGTAGGTATTGCAAGTGACAAGACACTTTTTTCTTCATTGATCTGTTAAAATTAGATAAAAGGCGGGAACAGTTACAGGGTTTGATCATCTAAATATTTAGAGGGGGGATCCGCAAACTTTTTTCTCCTCTTCATTAATATTTACTAATGGTCTGAAAATGCTCCTAGAGTTGTTAATATAAACCAGAAAAAAGAGCATTTGGACCGTCTACATTGGTTCCCGAAAAATGATCACTGATTAAAACTGTTTTAAATTCATTTCATAAACATTGGTGTGTCCCTTCCCATCCAGGCCTGGCCAGATATACACTAAATTTCAAGAGTTTGAGCTAGAACCTGGTATTTTTTTTTTTAAATTTAAAAGTTGTTTTGTACTTTAAATAAGTGATAATTACTAGACATGGTTTTAAAAAAAGTGAGACACAATTAGCATTCGTTGCAAAACCTTCTGAATGTTTAATTTTGATAATTGATTCCATTCTTTATTCAAAGATTCTAAGAGCTATCTTTCATTTTTCCATTCTTCTATCAAGTTCATCTCATGCTAATTCTGGATGTGTCTTCAAACTTTTGAACTGTACTTTATCTAATTTTAAAATGTTTCTATAAACGAAGGTAAATAAATCATTACCCGAACTTTTGCCATAAAATACATTTAGGTTTGTCATACTGTCCTTTATTCAGTGTTGGTAATATTGTGTTCACGTGATCGAATTTTGAGCTCGATCGCGCCATTTTTTTTCCTGCAATTACAGAGTAAATATCGCCGCTCTTCTATTCAGTGTACGACCATGACTAGAAGGCAGTGTGCCAAACGTAAATATATGTTATGGCGAAAAAGCGGATGTTTTTTTGACTAACCTTCGTATTAGATTTTTTAAGTAGTGCTTGTCTTACTTTTAGAGAGCAGTATCAATTCTGTACTCTCAGCCACAACTGCAAGGGATGTTGTACACAATGTTTTAGGTCATGAATTCGTTTAATTTTTATTTTATTTCCTTTTATTTTTTTCATCTGTGTAGCGTGAGAAGAGTTATTGAATAATGTCCCTGTATCATATGTAGCGTATATTATTTGCATTTACAACATATTCGGACAATAATGGAAGATGACAGTTTTATCAATGATTATTGGAACGCTTGGAAGCTTCCTTCTCTGCCTTAGAAAATACAGGAAGAATTGGAAATCTGGAGATGAATTGAAGATATACATTAGAGTGTACTTCTAAAATCAGCTGGAATCTCCTATCACTTTATTCAGAGTAAGCGTAAGACACAACACTGGTGTAAATAAACTATACGCGTGAAAATATAATGATAATTTTGAATTGTCACAAAGAAAGAAAGAAATCGAATGAAATCAAAATGATTAAAATGTATATTATACAGGACAGAAAGATTGACAAAAAGAAATAAAGTCGTCTGATTCTTTTTCAGATCGAGTCGCTGCACCAAATCCATCCAGTGTTGCACACAAAAACGGTGTCTTGGTTGTTAAGGTTTTAATATCGTTAAGTGTGCATGGATCTTCAAGACTAGTGCAAGATGCTCGATAGTTTTTGATTGGCATTGCTACATTGGAAGCTGAGATAAACATTGGTGTCATATCCCCATTTCTGAAGCTTGTTTATATGGCGACCAACATCTATTCGGAGGCGATTCAAGCAGAACGAGAAGGGCCAAGCGTCACTGCAGCCAAGGGGGGATTATGTAGATATAGCCTGTGTTCCACGTTGTTAAAGTTGCTGGAACAAATGAACAGACGCTGACGACGAGCTCTGGTGTCCAGTGGTTCGGCTGAATGTAGCTGGGTCTTGATTTGAGCCACTTCGTCATTGGTTCGCATTCGTGGAGTGGATAACGAGGATCCATTTTCTTCTTCAACTTCTCGAGTTGGGAATGGACTGTCCTTCTTTTGTAAGCAGGTGTAATGCTACTAAGCAAGTAAAGGTCATCTATTTAGTGGGCTTGAGATACCCAGTGATCAATCAGTAAGAGGTGTTTAAGGCAGGGCAATTTTCTTTGCGCGTTATAATCTGTTCCAATAGTCGTGTTACTGAATCTGCGTAGTCGAAACAGTTCAGAAGCGGTGTATTCACATCGAACATAGTTTTTAAACATTATATTTATATATTGCGATACTCTTTCTGTACAGTGCAAGTAGAAAACTCCAAGAAAAAGAACAATTATATAAACATTTCAGGAGAAAAATTGAAGCAATGAAAAAGTGAAACTAAATTTCCTGAAAAAAAAGAAACTAAATTATGTGGCCTAAAACAACGCTGTAAGTAACAGCTATATAAATGCCTAGAAATTAAAAAAGAAAAAAAAATCAGCACTTGGTCGGAAAGACAAATGTACAGCCACATAATCAGTGAATTATAGACATAGCAGATTAAGAAAGGGGTCTGTTGAGACATTTTTGCCACACAAACTGGTGACATGTTTTCTGGTGAATGAAAGGCATAATATCATCTGAGAATTTTAAATGCAAATGGATAATCTAGGCCAGCAGATAGAATTTGGTTGCAGGAAGCAAGACAACAATCTTGTTTTCCCCTACAATAAATTATTATTTTTTTTTTAATAGATAGATAAGTGTAAAAAAACATCCATAAGAAGAGTACTGGGAATGATTCCGAAAGACGTTAGTGTTATACTCCAAAGTTGTTCTAGAGTAGTTTCACAGTGGAGGCTTGCATTTCACTAAGTCGGTCCTAAAAAGGTTCGACGTACAAAACGTTAGGAACTTGTTATAAGAGGTAATGACGCAGCAGTCTAGTTGTGGTGGTTGATTCTTTAATGTCCGACATCGACTGACTCACCAACTCACTGAGCCCGCTGACGACTGCTACTACTACTACTGTTTATATCTGGGAGTGTCTGTTAATAATAGAATAGGTATGTTCCAGTATAAAAGTTAGGAACAAAATTTGAGAGGTGGAGGAAATTAGTGAAAAGTTGGATTCATCCAGCATTATTGAAAATATCCGAATACTGAGGGGAGTTCTGGTGTATAGAAGTAAAGTGATTACTACAGGTCTTAAAAGAGAAATAATGACACGCTTGGATTCAGAGACACTCCCTGTCTTTCTAAGGTATATCTAAGAGAAGTGAACATTCTGATATTCGGTTGGAAATCCACCTCGTCATGGTATCACGAACAAAAATCTCTTGGCATGAATACTCCTATATCAAAACACACATTCTTAGATGAAAATATATAATGAATTAATAAACTGCTAACGATGTGAGTTCGTCAATGGGAGTTCGGAGGGATGACTGGATAAGTCAAGGCAGGGTACATCATATTATGAGTAGAAACGCAGGCTGCTCCCGATCGTTAATATTTTACTGATAAATCACTGAATAATCAAGCTAAAATGTGTTCGTCAAGAAAACTTAATGAAAAAAGAGGCAAAAGGGAGTAGATAACAATTGAGACCCGCGTGGTTTCTTTATCAGACAGAATATGACTTTAGGCACTTTCTTCTAATTACGAATGTTTGACATCTGTGAAACGAACGGAAGAGAACTGGCTTCTCTAAAACGTAGTTGGATGATGTCAAGATGGATTTCGCCAAGAAAAAGCTAGTTGAGTATTATTCGATAGAGTTCCCTGAAGACGAATATTGTTAAACTAGCAACTTCGCTAGTGATCATGATGAGGAAAAGAGACTGGAGAAGCTGAAATGGAGACACGTATTGCGGTGCAGGATATGGTCACGTTTGTATCAAAAGGTGTCGATAATGTGAGTGATTAAGCGGTAGGAATTGAAAATATTGTTAATGGTATCCAAGTTCATTTGGATTAGCTTGCAGAAAAGAAATTTGAGGTCGAATTTACTGGCACGATGATTTTGAAGTTTAGATCCCTTTCAATCTACGATTCACTGACAGTTACACGATGAGTAGAGAGTTTGCAAAGATCAATATCGCATTGAGACGAGTGCAAATATATAATCCTACTGACATCGTGGATCTTCTTTGTGCTGATGTGTATTTGGTGGGAGAAAAGTTAGGAGTTAAGGAAAATATAAATAAGGTGAGATGGTGCCATTGATGTTGAAAGTGGCTGGAGGGCGATATATGGAAAATAAGGATAAATTTGAGCAATATAGATATATGACACAGATGTGAATGTTGAAAAAAGCAAGCATTCGAAGTACTTATAAAATCAATGAGAAAGACTTCAAAAGAACTACGGAAGAACTTAAGCAAAGAATAAAACCAAAATCAAATCATATCAAGGGATACACGTGCCGAAAAAAAAAAACTAACTAGAAAAACGGAGGCGATGATAACGATCTAAACTCAGAATTCACTAGAAAATCCTAGTCAGATAGTTGGAAAATTCCAGTTGTTATCAGTGGATAAGAGACGTATTGATAAAATCACAGCAGAGGCAACAACAGACAGATATCCATGCTACGCTGAAATATGTTGAAGATCATATAAGTGTTATGCTAAACTGGAAAGCACCCGGTCAGACTGGAATTTTGTCATTATTGTTGAATCAGTTTTCCAAACGTATTGGGTAAGCCTTAAATGAGTATCTTTTAAATGGATGTGTCTCTAACGAAGAATAAAACCAAAGAGAACTACCGTTACATTGCATGCCTGAATCTCTTTTGGAAACTCTTAAAAGGCATAATTTCAGAAAATTCTTATGAACCTCTATTGACAAACTCCCTATTACCAGACAATCAAAAAGAGGGCTTCCCACATTTGAAGGCACCAAAGACCCACTTGCCATTTCTAAGTTGGCGTTACGAAACTGCAAGCGGCTTGGGTAAGTATAAGTTGGAGAATGCTTTCAACCATTTATATTTTATAGATGGCGTAAACTGTGAACATTTATTGCATGGACGATGGTATGAATTATGGGTTATGTAAGGGCATTGTTTGGACCGATCAAGCAAAGGAAAAGAGATAGCGTCAAAAGGGATTGAATTTACTTCAAGGGAAACCATCGCTGACCCAGGGAAAATTGGACACAAATACCATATTATCCTGAAGCTGAATGATATTTTTGGGAGAGAGATGAAAGAATTAACTAAAAGAGCATAAATGAAAAGGTTGCGGCTTCTTCTGAAGTCGAAGGTGATTGTCCGTAATATTATAACATTCTTGAATACATGGGCTTTATTTGTGGTAAGATTGATGGAAGTGGTGTTTGAGTGAACAAAAAAACAAAGGCATAAGCAATGCTTTTTAATAATGGTTTACAAGGAACCATTTAATAATGGTTTACAAGGAAACATTATTATTGTGAATGTTTACACAAGCCATGAAAAATAGAAAGTAAAGAACTTAACACCATTGATTTTTTTTTACAATCATGTTCACCTTGTACAAGGTACATGAGACCCTCATGTTAGAGAGTAGCAAATAAGACGGGGGTTTATGGGGAGAGGTGACGAAGATAACGTTTAACGTAGGTATGAACAGGTTAAGAATGTAGGGATCTGAAAAGCATCTACTTGTTAGGTCTACAAAATAACAGTGCGTTGGAGGAATCTGTTCCAGTGGAATATACACCTCACCAACAAAATACAAATTGAATGGAGATTGTTGGACTGTTACCTGGTAAATAGCAAACACACACACATAAAGAACCTGGTTAAAATTGTTTAAAGATCTTATAAAAGAAAACGAAAATACCAAAGAAGGATATAGTGATAGGGAACTAAAATAGAAGGTGTAAGGCGTGCAATGTCACTTCTAAGACATTTTAGAACGGATACTAAAGGTATGAAGAATGACGATTCGTGGAATTAGTTGTCGAACGGCAAATTTAAACGCTTGAGTGAAAGCCTACTGGTAGCCGACCAAACAAAGCCCTGGATTAAAATAATAAATGAAATAATGTCTACAAAAAAGTGGATTCGGACAAGTGCAGACTGTGTGAAATTCACTCATAACGTTGGTAGAATATTTGCGTTGAAAGATTACAAGCGCCTCAATGACAATAGCTTCCCTTCCAATAAGAAAGCATCAAGAAGAGGATGTCTTTTTGGGGGAAATGGTAAGTGTCAAAGAAAGGCAACAGTTTGAAGGAAATAGTTGGCAATTACGAAGAAGAAGAAGAAGAAGAAGAAGAAGAAGAAGAAGAAGAAGAAGAAGAAGAAGAAGAAGAAGAAGAAGAAGAAGAAGAAGAAGAAGAAGAAGAAGAAGAAGAAGAAGAAGAAGAAGAAGAAGAAGAAGAAGAAGAAGAAGAAGAAGAAGAAGAAGAAGAAGAAGAAGAAGAAGAAGAAGAAGAAGAAGAAGAAGAAGAAGAAGAAGAAGAAGAAGAAGAAGAAGAAGAAGAAGAAGAGAAGAAGAAGAAGAAGAAGAAGAAGAAGAAGAAGAAGAAGAAGAAGAAGAAGAAGAAGAAGAAGAAGAAGAAGAAGAAGAAGAAGAAGAAGAAGAAGAAGAAGAAGAAGAAGAAGAAGAAGAAGAAGAAGAAGAAGAAGAAGAAGAAGAAGAAGAAGAAGAAGAAGAAGAAGAAGAAGAAGAAGAAGAAGAAGAAGAAGAAGATAGAAAAAGAAAAGCTAACATTGTCGGAAGGAAAGGTTAACGATCTGGACGAAGAAAAGAACACAGAAAAAAGAGGAAGGTTATAGTGAGTAAAAAAGACGATTAAAACGAAAGAAGAAGAAGAAGAAGATAGTAATAGAGAAGAGAAAGCTAACATTGTCGGAAGAAAGAAAGAAAGATCTAACGATCTGGACGAAGAAAAGAACACAGAAAAAAGAGGAAGGTTATAGTGAGTAAAAAGACGATTAAAACGAAAGAAGAAACTCGGGAATGAGAGAGAATCAGTAGAAAATAGAAAGTAATGAATGTTCGAACTTACCGTGCCGAAAGAAAGCAATTAAGAAAAGAAAGAAGAAAGTAAAGGTAGAAGGAAGGAAGGAAGAGATAAATCAGACAAAGAGAGGTGGTTTAGAGAACGAAACGTGAGGGGGGGAATAAATAAAATAAGAGATGAGAGTGACAGTAATTAGAAAAGAGAAAGGAACGAAGGTGTAACTAAAAGAAAGAACGAACGAACGAACGAACGAACGAACGAAATGAGTAAGAAAAAATCAGCGGCTTACGTGGAATAAACATGAGCGGGAAAAGGATTTGTAAAAAGACACGGAGTAAGAATGGCGAAGAATATGTACAAATAATCACAGAGATACCTTGTAGATCGAAGAAGAAATAAGGATATCATCAACATGTTGAGATTCCACAAGATTTCAAAGAAAACATTCGGATGGAAACCTCTATCAATATTAGAAAGAGCAATAACAGTTACTGGACATAAGAAACCGATTTTCCATGTGAGTGGAAACTAAAAGCTGAGTGAGAGAGAGAGAGAGAGAGAGAGAGAGAGATTAAATAGAGAAGATAAAGGAAAGAAATGCTTAACTAAGAGAAGGAAAGAATGAAAGAAAGAAAGGAATGAGAAAAGTCCTCGTATTACGGAGAATGTAAATCATTGGAAGAAGGAGGTAAATGAAGGCACGAAGAAAAATGACAAAGGAGAAATCGATATATGTCTATATCTCAGAGATGACGTATTATGATTATTTACATTATTTACATTATTCGGACTGCTATTCTCATCTTCATTGGCATATTCACAACGTTTCGGTCTCTATATATCTGAGATGAGGTATTAGGATTATTTACATTATTTACATTATTCAGACTGCGATGCTCATCTTCATTGCCATATTCACAACCGTTCGCCTGTTGTACTCCTCGACCTTCTTCAGGTGTGTGGTATTTCGAACCGAACCTTTTGTTTTGTCCATCAGAGAATATTGTTCTTGGTCCACATGCCATGCCTCTTCCAGATGTCTCAATTATTAATATTTAACTCAACTCTCCAACTTTGGTTCATGCCTGATGTATTCAGATACTGAACACACAAATCTCTGGGTCTAGTCACTGAAACTAACTAATGTCTTTATTCACTGAATCATCTGTCCTTGAGGACACCCGAAAGAGGTATGGCTCGTGGAACTAGAACAATTTATTCTGGTTTAAGAGTTAAAGGGTTGGGTTCGAAATTCCAATCATCTAAAGAACGCCGAGCGTACAACGGCCGAATTGTTGTGAATATGGTAATGAAGATGAGGATAACAGTCAGAATAATGTAAATAATGCAAATAAGGAAAAATCGGAAAGAAATTTTGATTTTCTGAATTCGTCAAATGATTCGGGTGAAATTGCCGACTTGACGTAAGGAAATTTTTGTTTTCAGTGAAAAGATGACAAGAAAAAAAAATCAAGGAATTGACAAAAAATTAGATGGAAGTTTATTTAAAGAATTCAGAGACTGATACTCAGAGACCTTTTATCGTTAGCTGAAAGTCAACCATAAAATAAAACGTACTTATTCAAGGTAGAGAATCAGGCATGCTCTGCGTTTATCTCTGTTAGAGAGTCTTTATATGTACATTTGTAGGAAGAAAGACATCGAGAAACGCTTGTAGATAGAAAAGCGTATAACATTAGGCCTGCGCGAGGCTATAAGAAATATTTTTGTTTGCGCATGGGTAAGAATGATAAAAAAGAAAGCAAATTGTCATTTGAAAGAACAGCAATTCAGCGTTTAACCAAAAAAAAATGACAAACATTCTACTCGTCGGGCAGTTCTTCGCGTGCATATTTCACAAAACGTTCTAACTGACCGACATGATTATACATACATACATACATATATATATATATATATATATATATATATATACCTGCACATATGATTTGATTATATACAGCCAACCATACTTTTAAAAGGGTCGAATAGAGAGATCTGTTGCACAACGTGCCACAAGATTCCGTAAATACCCTCCGCATGTTTTGAATTCAGAGTTGTCCTTCTAGTCCAGTTTGTCCTATGGGAGAAGAAGAGGATTCATACCTTTCCCAAGGGTATCAATCCGTAAGTGAATCTAATGGATCCGAGACGCTCCACCATATCTCCTCTTATTAAATCCACATTTTGATTTTTTTTTATATTCAGGGTATCATCACGACCTTCATTACAATTTCAGATCATACTTTCTATTTTGGAAAGGTTTGTAGATGAGTCCTATTCCTTGGAAAACTTGATAGTGGATGTTCAAGATCCAATAAAAATGTCATTAAGCATATCCGTCTGAACATTAATACATTGGCCTAGGAACGGAAACAAGCAGCGCTGTATCTCACTCTCTCTCTCTCTCTCTCTCTCTCTCTCTATATATATATATATATATATATATATATATATATATATATATGTGTGTGTGTGTGTGTGTGTGTGTGTGTGTGTGTGCATTTAATAAATACTACATACTTCAAATACATTGGTACATGTATCAGAAATAAATTTCGTACAGATAATGAATTTGGGCGTAGAATAGACTGCGCTAAAGGTAGTTTCACTCAATACCACCAACTGTTACACAACTAAAATATTATCATGAAAACTCGAGTCATGTTCGTAAATCGATGCTAAATTTCTTATGGATTTTATCCATGCCTCCAAATACGCTCGGAAATATCAAAACTACATTCTGTATACAAGCGCTTTCTGAGAAAAACGATTAAAATGGCTTTGAGCGAGTGAAGCCTATGTGTCTTGGTGAAGACCACACTTCTTCAAACCTCGACTGCTGACGCTACAGAATCACCAAGGAACTGATCAAAATAACAGTAATTGCATTAACTAGGGATTTTTAACAGCAGCCAAGACTAAGATAGATATCTAATGTAACCCGAAGAGACAATAATGACACAATCAAGATGTTGACATTTCATATAATTTCAAATAAAAGGTTCGAAAGGAACCCTTTCCCCACCAATTTTAGAAAGAGAGATAATTTTCCAGAAAAAAATTGTTTCAAGGGAATGATTTTGTAAATTTCATTCAACAGTTGTACAAGTATTTTCCTTATAAGGAAACGAATAACATTACAATTAACATTACACACACAGAGACATACTCACACATACACGCGCACACACACACACATATATACATATATATATATATATATATATATATATATATATAGTGGGAGAAATAAATATTCGTACAGATGAAAAATTGTATTTTTATAAATGTAAAACCCTTAAACAAAACAAATCTCAGCACATTTTATGTATAAAGACACATACTATTAAAAAATAATAATAAATTTAATTAATACTTATTCTAGCAGAAATTAATGCATTTTTAAAAATTCCAATTGGTGAAAAAAGTACCGTACAAATCAATTATTAGAATAAAATAATCAATTAATTATGAAAAAAGTATATTCTAGAATTTCCCAATAATCAGTAATTATAGTTAACGCTATTAGCCATTATCAGAGCATTCTGCAATTTCTAGTCTTACGAGAAGGTTCTAATAATGCCTAAAGGTAAAGAATTGACTATTTCACAAAAACAACACATTTTGTCTCTTTGGAAAGATGGGAACAGTTACAAAACGATTTCTAACAACCTGAATATTCCTTTTACTACAATTGCTTCGTTCATTGCAAGGTTTAAAACTCGTAACAGCGTCGAAAACCAAAGACGAACAGGTGCTCCGAGGAAGATTTCTCTAAGATCAGCAAGGATATTAGGACCCAGATCCAACAAAATCCACAGGTTACCAGAGAAGAGCTGCAGGAACATCTGCGTGCATTAGGGATTAAAGTAACCAAGCGTACAATAAGTAATGAACTACATAAAAACAGTCTGAAATCACGTATCCCAAGGAAGACACCACTCCGCTTGAAACAACACAGAGATACTAGGCTAAAATTCGTTAGAGAGCATAAGGATAAAGAATATTTGTTTTGGGAAAAAGTACTATGGACAGATGAAACTAAAATAGAGTTGTTTGGTCATAATTATCGAAATCATGTGTGGAGAAAGGACGGTAAAGCCTACTTACCAAAGAACACGTTGCCAAATGTAAAGTTTGGTGATGGCAGTATCGTGATCTGGGGCTGTTTTTCTGCAAAAGATGTTGGCAGAATATCAATAATAGATAGCAAGATGAATGCCGAAAGCTACCAGAAAATCCTGCAAGACAATTTAATGCTTTCTGTTGAGAGACTTCGGCTAACTCCTGATTGGGTTTCCCGACTGGATAATGATCTAGCATAATGATAATGATCCTTGTAGATCTAGCATACCGCTAGATCTACAAGGAAATGGTTAGCTAAAAGTAACGTTGAGGTGTTGCAATGGCCAAGTTAGTCCCCAGACTTGAACCCAATCGAGAATTTATAACGATATTTGAAAATTCAAATTGGGAAAAGAGCACCAACAAATATCAAGAATTTGAAGACAATATGCCAAGAAGAATGGGACAAAATACCACTCAATGTGTGCAAATCATTAGTTGAGACGTACAGGAATAGACTGGTAGCTGTTGAACTCAATAAAGGATATTCCACAAAGTATTAAATTAAGTTAATATGCCTTTTTTGTTTTGTACGAATACATTTTTCATCAGTTAAAATGAAAAAAAATGCATTAATTTCTGTTAGAATAAGAATTAATTAAATTTATTACTATTGTTTAATAAAATGTATCTTTACACATAAAATTATAAAAATTTGTTTTACTTAAGTCTTTTACATTTATAAAAATGCAATTTCCCCCCCACCGTGTATATATATATATATATATATATATATATATATATATATATATATATATGTGTGTGTGTGTGTGTGTGTGTGTGTGTGTGTGTGAGAGAATATGTGGGTGGGTGTGTGTGCTTAGGAAGCTCTTGTATACGCTTTCACTGCAACGGTATATATATATATATATATATATATATATATATATATATATATATATATATATATATATATATATATATATATATGTATTTTTTTAGAAGAACTTCACGGGAACAATCTTTTCCTTCATTATTCAATCGAACAATTTCTGTCAGAAAAATTCTCTCACCCGGTGCTGCCAATGGTCAAAATAACATTCGTTCTATATTTCTGCTGTGAATAAATTAGTTACAGACTCTATTGCATTCTAACACACATACACTCAACCACATGACATATATATATATATATATATATATATATATATATATATATATATATATAGATAGATAGATAGATAGATATATAGATATATAGATAGATATTAGCTCGGAAGAAAAGTTCATAGCATTTTAAAATGACATTCAAAAAATGTTTATATATTTGGACACCAATTTATTCAACGACATATATGCCATTTTTGTTACAATCCCTTTCGCCATTTTTAAGACGGCATCATTTTTTTATTCTCCAAGAAATTTACATCTCTGTGACTGATGAACTAATCTAAGTTTGTTACTGACTTCCAAACAGTTCTTCATATTAAGAGACTCTTATAGAGATGGAAATTCGAAGACACTAGGTCTGGAGAATCAGGCGAGTGTCGTAGAGCCATATCAAACACGCTGTATCAATATCTGCCAGATCTGCAAAAAGAAGTCAGGTCTGTCATAGTCTTGATGGAAGACGACACACTTCTGCTTGATCATCTCTGGACTATTTTCATTCTTTACGGTCTTTAACTGGTTCAACTAGGAAAAAAAATATATATATATATATATATATATATATATATATAATTTTTTATTTAAAAATATGATTCCAACGCTGCATAAGAGTTCTCATGTTTCAAAACAAGAGACGAAAACGTCAATATAATTATTTGAATTAAATTGAATTAAAGTACCAAGCTCTGTTCCATCTTCAAGCGAATTTTTTTTTTTGAATAACTAATTCCTGAAATTTACGGGTTTTATAAGCTTATCTATTATTAAAATTAAAATTACTATGATAACGGCTAGAGCAATTATTAAAAAAAGTGGGGGGTCGTAAGGGTTAATAATTTGTATCTATATCTCAGTTACATTCACAGACGTCAAGTCAGGGTAAGGTTGGGCGGTCCTAAATTCAAAGCGGAAGATGACATCGTCTATTCTGGTTAAGTGTCTATGGAGATTTATTTATTTATTTTATTTTTTTATTTTTTCACTGAAAGGGTTTTGTGTATATATATATATATATATATATATATAAAAACTGTCATAATTCGCTAACATTTGTTTTTTTTGACGACTTAATAAAGGTTTTATTTGGGGTTTTTTTTTTATTGGGTAGGGAATTTAAACTTTTTATTTAGACTATGGAGTTTAAAATTTGTATTTATTATCTTATTGTTTGTTTGTTTTTTATGCTAATTATTTAATGCGAAAATTTCATGTCTATTGTTTAATAAATTTTTATTATTTAGAAACTTGATAATGTGTAGATTTTCATGTAGCCATAAAGGGCATCTCAAGTATTACAAGTTCTAGTAAAAGTTATATTTAGGCTCTACTTTTGTATCGAGCACTGTTTTTAAAAAAATAATAACAAAAATACTAAAGAACTTTGGATTATTTACCTAACGAGTTCTTTCTGATTTTCTATATATTTTTACACACACACACACTCTCTCTCTCTCTCTCTCTCTCTCTCTCTCTCTCTATATATATATATATATATATATATATATATATATATATATATATATATACATATATATATATATATATATGCATATGAAGAAAAATAGTCTTAAGATGTGCTATATTTATGGGATAAAGTGCTCAATATCAGAGATAGAGCGTGTGTAAATATAAAAGTGAACACAGAAGTCAACACTTAGAGGCGTCAGGTTGTTTCATGCTTGTAGCAATCACCAGGCCTGACGATAGCGTCTGGCGTGAAACAGACTGTCGCCTCTAAGTGTTGACTTCTATGTTCATTTATATATATATATATGAAGTAAAAGTCTGATTTTGGTTAAGGACCTTGTAATACATTAATTCCTTGTATTTACATAACATATTGAGACTGACACATGGCAACAACATTGGAGCATTCTTCAAGGAGGTTAGTGATTTTAGAATTGGCATTGTGCAAAACCAGCAAAATTATAACTAAAACATTCGATTGTTAGTTTAGCCGTCCAATGTACTAACGATCTAAACAGTTCCGTGGGAGATTTGATTTTAGGTTTTAGGATTTCTGCTCAGTACAGCGCATAAATTACGTATTACTTTCAAGTGATATCGATCTGCGGCCTCCCGACCTATTTCCCTACATCATCGTATTAAAGGCATACGTCCATTCGTAGACGCTCTGCGCCATTTTATTCATCGCTTTATTCTTTTACGTCTCCTCGTAGCGTTCTTTTGCCTGGCGGTCGGCTGGAAGGCGAAAGCAATGTCCAACGACAATGTTTTGCAGACACCTTGATTATGCGCATCTCAGCACTTCAGCATTTATGATGTGGACTGGGTAAGATATCTTCTTATAAATTTCTTGTTCAATACATCTAATTCCTTTTTATAGCTGCTGGCATCACGAAGAGTATTTCTCAAATTGAATCAAAAGGAGTGACTTTAAAATAGTATCCATCGAAGACATTTTTAGTGTGGATCTCACCACAGGTTAGGCCAGAATATAATTTAAACTTGGTAACCTTCAGCGAATCTATGCGCAGGACTGACCTGGAGTCGTCGATCTCCTGCCCGCCGGGCGCGCATATTCATGTGATCATGCTATGCGAACGCGTAGGAAAGAACTGTATTATAGACATATAAGCACCAACCAGAGAGAGAGAGGGGGGGTAAACGAGAGAGAGAGAGGGGAGAGAGGGGAAAGAGAGGGGGAGAGAGGGGGAAAGAGGGGGAAAGAGAGGGGGAGAGAGAGAAAGATAGCGAAAGACAGAGAGACTTTCAGTATCTGGTATATCGTAATCGGTAATGTGAGGAACACATTTAAGGTGAGGTGCTCGGCACTGAACAACACACACACACACACACAGAGGCCAGCAGTAACTGACATTTGTATGACATATTTTTAGGTATAAAAGGGTAATGGTTCTGCTTAAATTAGAAGACACAACGATGTTATTACACAGTGACAGCACTATTTAAATCTTTCTAAATTTGAAAAGTAGATTTTTGTTTTAAATCTATTGAACATTTTGAGGATAATTTAACGCTAAAACATTTTTTTTGCAACAGAATATTACCATAACAATATATTTTGATTATAACAATTTTTATTCCATATAAAATTCGTACTATTTAACCCATATCTGGGAGAATCAGATAGATTCATACCTTTTCAGTGGGTATTTGTACATCAACGAATGTAACGAAACAAACTGGAATTCAAACTCGCCACTTTCGATTACACCACTTGAAAAATCTACGAACAATCTACGAACTTTTCCAAAGACTGCCATTGCTTTCCTGTCTGTACTTGGTATCTTTTTTCTCAATGTATTTCCTGATTTAACAGTGTTTCAATTTATCCAAAACTGGTTTTAATATTAACTTACGAAATGTTTATACCTTCTTGGCACGTTTACCTTAAGTATGACATCACCTCAGCTAGAAATACAATTAAGTAAAGACTGAAATCTCAACACTAGTAACGAACTAATCGAGGTGCGACGATTATATGACGTGGTTTTGTCTGATAGCAGGGCCCCATTATTGGAAGTGAACGCTTTTCATTAGCAATGATCTGTCTTGTTAAAAATTGACTTACTGCAGGCGCCCAATAAAGTAAGAATATAGGGATAAGTTAAATGAAAAGAATGAATAAAAAAAATAAAGGTTGGGGAAAAAAAGAAGCTGATTGAACTTGAAAGAAGATAAAGGAAACGTCAGACATTGTGAAAGACTTTAATAAAGAGCAAGTAAAGAATTACACGCCCACAGTCTCTTTCCTGATCAGTTGCCTCTATCACTGTTCATTATTTGTCTTTAATCACGCAGACAACATTATTCTTTATTCGTCTGGCATTATATTGCATCTTTCCTTGCCAGCATTGCTCTTCAAAAGGAAACTTTATTGGCACATTTACAGCACTATATATATATATATATATATATATATATATATATATATATATATATATATATATATATGTATACAGAATGATTGAAAAGTGACTCCCTATTTTATCTATGAGTGGCCAGCCTGGAGCCCTGACTTATATCACTGTGGCTTTTTTATTTGGGGTTTTGGTCACAGGAGCAAATCTACTATAACAAACCAAGACTTTTGAAGTACTTGATGGGTGAATACATGAAGTTACGTCTTCCTTACCACAAGAGTTCATTGTGGAATCAGTTAGCGCGATTCCTAGGCAGTTCTAGTATATGGTAGAGAAATTTGGTACCCATATCAAATTTTAAATAAAACCTCATGCTAATCTCTTTCCTCTCATATCCATTTCTTGTAAAAATTATAGTTAATGAATAAATTATAAGTATTATAAATGGGGAGTTACTTTTCAATCACCCTGGAATATATATATATATATATATATATATATATATATATATATATATATATATATATATATATATATAGAGAGAGAGAGAGAGAGATAGATAGATAGATAGATAGATAGATAGATAGATAGATAGATAGATAGATGGGAGTTTGTGACACTGGATTTCACGCTATTTGCGATCGTCAGACAAACTGATTAATTTTTAAATTTTGGATTTATATATGATTGCGTATATCGGTGTCTTATGGTAGAGGGAGGAAAAATTGTCTTCCGAACTCTACTCATACTTACGCAAACATACATACACGCACATTCACTCATTAACGTACGCAGACATACATACACGCACGCTCATTCATTGGAGCTCACATAAACATAAACATATATAAACAGCGTGGGACTGGGCATATATACGCATCCATGTGTCGTTGTATACAATGTTGGATTGTGTAGCGAACATCTTTGGTTAGTATCTATAAAAAGAATACCCGCTCGGCCCGGTGGCTAGGCTCAAAGTGTAATATCTGCGCTTTGTGAGCTGCCGGGTCGGGTGTCTGTCGAACTCCCTGCTTGCAGAGAGGAACCCGGACGAAGCTCCGCCGAAGAGTAGGGTTTCGTTGGGGGAGGTTGACGGAACTGGCCCGCCTCGGCGGGTTTGGATGGTTATTTATTTTTGGCTGGGCCTACGGGCTCAGAGATAGCCACATTAAAATGGCCTTGTGCCACATTTGATCCCCGTGGGTGGATTGATAAATACCATCTTTAGTTAGGTGCAATGTCAACGCGCAGACCGTTCGTCTATTTTGTTCGCTGAATAATGTTTTTTTCGCACACACCCATATACGTATGAACACGCGTTCACACATCTTCTATCCCTCTGTTTTCTTTTTTTATGATGGGGTAGGTAAAATTGTTTTTATTTTAAATATTTTATGATGGTGTCCTTGTAAGACTATGGTAGACAAAATTGATGTAATAATAATAATAATAATAATAATAATTGATTATTATTATCATTATCATTATTATTATTATTATTATTATTATTATTATTGATAATAATAATTTTAATTCATCATTATTATTATCATCATTATTATTATTATTGTTATTTTAATTTTCTTTGATTTCTGGCGTTTACATTTCTTTTTACGGGTCCCGCCTGAGACCTAAGGTTAAAAATGGCATCATGACACTTTCCACTGACAAAAAAAAAAAAATTACATAGATAAAGCCCTTCGTAAAGTGTGGGCTGTACTTGTCAGAAAAATTTTTTGTATCTCCTTGAGGCATGGACTTCCAGGAATCCCTTCATTTAGTCTACTGCAATATTTTCCAACCAGTCCTAGGGCTCCAACTACAACAGGGATTGTTGATGTTCCCATATGCCACATTTTCGAGATTTCTATTTCAAGGTCCTTGTATTTTGACAGCTTTTTGAATATCTTCAAAAGATACATTGCAGTCAGCAGGGACTGCCATATCAATAAGGAGGCACCGTTTTTGTTTGTGGTCTTTAATAACAATATCTGGCCGGTTGGCCTTGATTGTTCTGTCAGTGTGTATTGTGTAATCCCATAGAATTGTAACAGGTCCTATCTCCGTAACCGGGTCTGTGTGGTGTTCATACCAGTTTCTTTCAGTTTCCTTCCCGTAGAAGTTGCAGATTTTCCAGTGCAGATATTGGCCCACTCTCCTGTTAGATTAAATCTTCGTTTCACGAATTTGGTGACATAGTATTTGTGAGTTCAATCCCTGATTATTATTATTATTAGCAAAGGGAGAATAAATATTAAAATCGGAATTTCAGGATTCTAAAATATTTTGTAACACGTATGTTGGATTCCTCACAGTATTTAGTGTTGAAGTTATCGCTAACATTTTTGTCGAGATGTAGAAAGTTTCGTTCAATTTCATATACCAATCAATGAATTTTGAGTAAGCTGAATTTTTGGAAAAATAATTTGGCAAAAATCCCTACTTCGCGGTTTTCACGCACACTAATGAAACAAATTGTACTCTGTAACCTCTTATCTTTTTGCACTTTTCCCCAAATTTGGTTTCGATCGGTCAGAGTATGACTATTTTGGAGGATCCGACGGACAGACGAACTAATGGAAGTCAAAAAATTGTATATATATAGACGAAAAATAAAATGCAGTTGTACTTTATTCGTGGAAAGAGTACACAAGGGTGGCCGAAAATTCTGATTTTTAATATTCTACTCACACTTCTATTTTAACTTATGGCTAAATGTAAAATAAATATTATTATTATTATTTCTTATTATCTTTTTATGATCAATCTTTTTGAATTTCTATTATCTCCCTACTCGATTGTTGGTCATAACTTCTTGGTTTTTTAGATAAAGTGTTTTTTTTTTCTGGTATTATCTCCCTTTATCCGTATTCGTTATTTTCTTTTTGAATTTATTTTTATTTATATCTGAATTTTTCATTTTGTTTTGGCTGTGCTGAACAAGACCTGACCCTTATTCCAGTTTCTTACTCTAGTGTACATTTTTAAACCGAAAGAAAAATTATCCTTATCAGCAACAGCTTTTCATCCCTGATTTTTAAATATATTTGTTTCTACTTGCTAAATCCTATTTACTTCGTGACTGAAGTTCTTTATTTACAGAACAACAACGGAAATTGTCCTGAATGTATCAACCTGATTAATCTATTACAGAAACGATATATATATACAAACAATACGAACATGTGTATTCATCATCATCCATGCTGGTCCAAGTTGTTCTTTTTTCTGACAAAGTATGCTAAGGAAATAAAATTACGCGAAGGTGTGTTGTGATACTGGAAATAATAAATTTGATTTAAAATAATCAATTGAAAGTAAAAAAAAAAATCAAAAGTTATACATTTGATTTAATCAAATTTATGAGAAAATGTTTAGCAGTAGGCTAAAAAAAAAGCTGTTTTTCTTAGGTTCGGTTAAAAGTTTGTGTATATACAATAACAATTACGGCCAGTTGCAAGCAAAGTAACAATTCTACCGTAAATGTTTCAACTGAAATATATTTCTTTAAAATAAAGAATACTTAATGCAACGTGATATTGGTGATTTTTTCCAGCTCAGAAAAACTGATTTTGAAAGTTATGGCACAAAACATTTAAAAATTTAAAAAAAGAATGGAAAAATTAAATATCTTCCATTTCCAAGTTTCTTATATAATCGGACATTTCTCTTTTGTTATTTTACGTATGGAACGAAATAATACATTATATTGTTTAAACTACTGCAGTATTGCAAAAACATTTTTGAGATAATCGAGGAAAATAATGAAATACAAAGAAAAAGTCTGTAATATCTACACTCCTATATGTCTATGTAATTTGTAATTTGTAATTTCATGTCAAACAAAGATAAAGCAGAAAAACATATGACTCGTGGGATGTGCTTCTTCAGACGATAGTTGAAAATTTCTTTTAAAATCATTTCACTCCTGGTAAGGTAATAAAGCCTCTAAGACGCAAATAATTAGTGAGACTGAAAGAGAGAGTAAAGAAATCTGAGAAAACGTTATTGAGAAGAAATGACACTAAGACGAATCGGATTCATGGAAAGAAAGAATGAAAATTGATGTTACACTGATAAAAATTATTTCAATTGAAATATTTACGTTAGAATTTTTTGTTTGTTTGCAGTTGACCGCAATTGTTATTATAGTGAATATTTCAGTATACTAAAAAGCAAGTATATAAAAGAGAATTCCATTTATAATAAAAATTATGATAACTTCTCGAAATTTCAGCAGAAAGACCTAACAGCCACTGCGTTTAAATTCAGGAAATTGCAGTACCAAAAAGGAATGTTTATCACATAATTTCCTTTGGAATTTTCATGGAAAAGGCACAGGGAAGCTATGCCTAGGCAATGGGAATGTGATTGAAGCTGAAATCCTAGATTGGGACCAATAACATTGCAGATTCTTCTTTGTATAATTTTTAGAATCTCAAGAAATATAGCAAAAATTCCAGACCATGGCGAGTAATATTCAATGCACAAATAAATGGTAGATGGTTATAAAGTCACAAGTAAGACTTGAGTGAAATCAATTGTCTAACACGACACAGGAAATTTAGCAGAAGAGTCGATATATCATTTCAATTGATATTAGTAGAAAACCTTAGACCTAGAAGACGCAATTCGCTATCTTCCTTCAGTTTCGCATCATGGATAGCAAGTATAATTCATCTAAGACGATTATAATTATATAGTTAACTTTTGGAAGCTTTAAAATTACCAAATCGTTCCTTGTCCCAGTTCCCAACAGACTGAATGTTATTTTCATCACCAGGTGCCAATTTAATTTGATCGAACCTATTAGACTTACCGTTAAAACAGATGTAGACAATTCTCTCATCGGCATAGCATTTCGAGAGCTGATGACGTCGGGAAGTTAGTTGACACAAAAGTAATAAAACGCAAATCCGAGCACTAAGCCATGAGGGGCAGGCACATTTTTATTGAATGATATAGTTCTAGAAACGCTTCATTTCGCGTCTTGCTAATAAACCAAAATCAAATATTCGGCCAGAAATATCATAACCCTTCAACGTTTAAAGAGATCCTGTCAGTAGAATTATACGTCTAATACGTTTTAGACTATATGACAATTGAGAATGCTGTACGGTGAAATAACTACAAAGTAGTTCTTGATAATCAGAAAGACAAAACTGACATTTTAATGACATACTTAATGAAAGAAACGGAAGGTGTTGAGTTATCAGTACTCACAGAACACAACGCAGACGAAGCGAGTAAAGGAGCAAATCCTACTGAAAAGTAACACGAGTCTCATAACTTAGCGAGTATTCCTGAAGACAAAAATCATAGGAACCTGTAAAGAACTATGACAAACCGTACCTCGAAAATAACACGAGAATGAGAGAAAGAAAGACAGAGAGAAAGATAGAGAGAAAGACAGAGAGAGAGAGAGAGAGAGAGAGAATGAGGTACCAATTATTGAATAATATTAAAGAAGATATATTTGCATATTCAAGAACTACGTTTTTAGTATCTGTCTATATTTCTCAGATGAGGTATTATGTAAACTATTTACATTATTCGAACTATTGTCCTCATCTTTTTCGCCATATTTATTACAACGTTTCGGCCGTCGTAGTCTCCGGCCTTCTTCAGGTGGTTGGAATGTCGGACTGAACCTTTTATTTCGCTCACTGGGGTAGATTGTTCTAGGTTCCATGTGCCATGTTTAATGGATGTCAGTTATCAGTTATCTCATGTCAATTCTCCTCTCCAAGTTCTCCACTGCCTTAACACTCTTTGGGTCCTGTCACTAGATCTAACCAACGACTTTATCCACTGTGCCATGTGTCCTCCAGAACAAAAAAGATGAGGACAATAGTCCGAATAATGTAAATAGTGAAGTAACTTTTTGTATCTTAACTTTCATGCAAGGCACAAGAGTAACTCAAGGTAGAGTACAGTCAAAATAATAATGAATGAGATCTAAGAAGGCGGTAGAAAATAAGGGTTAACCGGATAAGAAGATAAACTAAAGATTTAACCTTGACTTTATGTCGAGATTGAAAATGTTCAAGATGGAGGCTCTTGGGGGGAAAAAGCTCTCTGAGTGGAATATAAGTTTAACATTTAGAGCATGGAGGAAATGAGGATGATTCGGCTCTGAAGATGTGACATGGCATATTCCCGTGTTTTATATCTGAACCGGGATTTATAAATAACGGAGTTCATATGTAAATTTGCTATGGAAATAATAATGGAAGAGCAACATTTTTACAAAGTAGCGCCCGCAGAGTGGGAAATATATAATCACATTCATTATAAGTTTAAAGACTTTTCGCTCCAGGAAAGCGAGGGTTTAGCAGCTCCAGCTTAGATATAGAAGCAATAAACCATTTGTATTTAATCTGAATCTTGTAAAGATAAAGCATAAAAGATGCAGCAATAAAATTCCTAAAGAGATAAAATAAACGGAGTTATATTTAAAACTGCATTTTTTGGCTATAGATTGACTAAACGACTTTCATTTGAGTTCTGGAGGGAATGTCAAACTATGAACATCACAGCGGATGGTGCAGTTCATTGTGATTGGAGATATGAAAACTATCTTTCCAATATGAGTTCCTTTATAGCCCCCCCATCAAGACATAGACGATCATGACTCTCCACAATTTCCTGTCCTTCGTAGCTCTTAATACATTCTGTTTTATTATTACTTATTGCCACACATTTACTCAACCTCACTAAGTATGTTATCCGCTTTTTTTACACTATCTCTCTTGCCATTAGTCTATCCTGTGAGTATCAGATTTTCCAAGCTTCCTTCTCTCATTATGTTGCCTAGAAATTTTAACTGTCACATTCTGATATTAGGTATACATTTATTTTTTCTTTCTATTTTATCTAAAAATTCGTCGTTGCTCACATATTCAGCACATCGTATCATCAGTATCCTTCTGTCGAGCCACATTTCTGTTGCTTCAAGTCTCTTCTTCATGTCTGAGGAGATTGTCCAGTATTCACTACCATATAGGAAAACATATATCCCGTAATAGTGAAGTACACTTTTTTTTCTTTGTTTCTAACGACATTTATCTGTGTCTTAATACTTTACTTAGCTTTTGGAATGAATCTTTGGCTATCCCAATGTAATCTTCCTTAAATATTAGATTGTCGATTAGGCAACTACAAAAGTGAATGACTCACCGATACAAAACAACTATTATAAAAAATGATTTACCAAACCAAATTAATCTCTTCTTCGGATATATCATTCTATAAAAAACTTAGCAACATTAAACCAACCATAATAAACAATAATTTCCTTAACCACATCGTCGAAGAACTGATAATTTTCTCTTACGGAAATTTAGAAAAAAATAACGCCAGACCACACTGACGCAAACAAAAATAAACACACCATTAACATATGTTTGGTAACCAAATGTACCATAATTAGAAACAGGTTGAAAAAGTAATTAAAAACATAATTCACTGGTACATATCAATCACTGATCAATGTTTAAAATCACTAATTAATGTTTAAAAGATGTAAATTGATTGTTACCAACGACATCAGGCCTCGCAAATGCCACACCCAGGTAAAAATAATGTTGCCTATAAAATTCTTATGCCCCCTGGAAGATTGCATCTCCAACAACAACAATAATAATACATTAAACACTTCTTTTGTGATGTCCGACGGCTTCGACATTGTCACTTTTGTGATGTCAACGAAATCTCTTTATCACTTCCGAAATTCTCGTTGTAGACGAGATTTTATAAGTGCAGATAGCGGTAGCAGTAACGCCTCCATTAATACTCGCACTAATAACACTTGTTCAAATAGTTATCGCCAAATTGTTATTCCTATCGTGATCAGTGTAGAGAAATAGTATAGTGGAGAGAATAACGATCGCTTAGACGTCACGCTAATTCGCATTTATGCGTTTCCTTTACGATCACGTGATCTACTTATTCAATAATGGAATCGACCCTGTGTGCTCACTGGTTATCTGTGTTCAAACTACGGTTTCGGCAACAACACTATATTCCTATAAATACCTCCCCTTTGAGGTGACTTCCCCTGGATTATATATTTTTTTCAGCTTTGGTTCTATCGTTAGAATCTCTGTCGGTATTCTTTTTCTTTTTGCTATAAACCCTTCGTGGAACTATTTCTGATGGCGTAGGTACGTTAAAGGTGTCGTACAGAATTTCAATGATACTTCTGTTCGGGGACTTTTTAACTCAGTGAACCTTCGTTTCAACTGATTCAGGTATCTCTTATCTTCCTACCTCTGTCTCTGTACCATGTATGCCATTCTGCTGATACTTTTGTTAACGGCGCCATCTTGTCACAATTACTTTCTGCGCTGGTACATCCTGAAAAATACATAGTCTCCAGATTTGAAATATGTATTTGTATAGTTATTCTTTGATGTTCTCGACTTGCTTTCAGGTAACAACTTATTGAAGACAGAATTGATCTTCCTGGCGAACATCAACTCTGCGGGCGACATTCCAGGCACAGTGTTAGGGTTTGGCGTAATTCGATAAACACTTAGAAATTGCTGAATCATTACCTCATCTGACTACACTCCCTTCGATTTTCTTAGTGCCCTTTTAAACGTGTCGACATACGTTCTGCTTTTCTGTTTGATCCAGGGTGACAAGGGGGAGTTGTGATTTGTTCAATTGATAATGATTTGCAAAAGAACTTGAATTCACTAGATGTGAATTGTGTCCCAATACAAGGTCGAGTCAGGAACGCTGTGCCTCGCAAAAATTTCATGTAAAAATTTATAGTTATTGCGGTAGTGTCATGCATTTTAGTAATTCTGGGCATTTAGTATAACTAATTATTATAAGTATTCGGCAGAATGGCATACATAGTACAGAGACAAAGGTAGAAACATAAGAGACAGCTGAATCGTTGCACACTACTAGATAATATGCTTTGTTTATCGGTCCTGTAAAATCAGTAGGACTCTGGCATATCAGTTGTCGGCCATGGTTGAACTTCGACAGGCGGTGACTTCGCTACCAGAGAACAACCTCTGCATAAGTTCACCAATTTTTTTATATCCTTATCGATGTTTGGGCAGTAGGTATAACATCTCATTAAGGATTTCATTATAGAATTCCATGGAAATTCTTTACGTCTTATAATCACTTTTCAGCTTACATCAGTACACCATTGAATAACGAAAATGAACTATATTCCATAGTATTTTCCCCCTTAAGATCTTATTTCTCCTTCATTTTCCTTATCAAGGGGTCTTTTTATGCCTTAAACTTAATTTCTACTAATATAATGCGCACTACCCGTACGATATTATATAATACTTTTTTAATTTATTTTCACCTCTTATCGCCGCAGTTCAAGTGGTTCATCGAATATTGGTCGAGACAATACGTCTACATAACTTAATTTCTTAGATGGTAGAAATTACATTTTGCAATTGTAATTTAATAGGACAATTCCCCCAGCTGCGTATTTGTAGAAAACACACCTTTTAAATCCATATATGGACAATGACGAACGATGGTAGAATAAATTCTCTATTCTGTAAGAATTTGGGCAACTTTTTCATGTCAAAAATGATGGCCAATGCTTCCTTCTCTGTTTGTCTTCTTTCAGATTTCTTAAGCTGCAATTAACGATCTTGAACCATGTGCTATTGATCTTGTTGTTCCTGCCTAATATTTGTGTAATATCACTGCTCCAATACCCGATTCAATTGCATCTGATGCAACCATAATCTTTAATTCAGGGTCAAAATGAGATAGCGACAAATACGAATTTAACATTTTCTTAATTTCTTCGAACGCAGTTTGACATTTTTCTGTCCAATTCCACTTGATATATTTCTTTAGTAGGTTACTCAATGGTGCTCTCAATACGTGCATATTAGGTATATGTGTATGATAATAGTTTGCAAACTCTAAGAAAGCTTGTAATTTTGTTATATTAGTTGGAGCGTTCATATCCTTTATCGCGATCGCACTTGAAGGATCCGGTCGATAAAACTGTTCTCATCAATAATCTGCCCTAAATACTGGAGTCTGTACATAAATAAACTCACATATTTCTTCACTTATTTTATAGCTATACTCTTTGATTCTCTCTTTAGATCTTCAGCGTATTATTTTCGGGGTCTTGCTTTTAATAATCACGACGTCCAAATATGTTTGAGAACAAATCTAAAGCCAGCAAGCATGATATCCAGTATCTGTTGGAATATGCTTGGTGCTACCTTTACACTAAAAGGAAGACGATTGAATTTATATAATCCTTTATGGGTGTTAATAGTTAATAATTTTGAACATTCTTCGTCGTTCTTGTAAGTCTGCGTGTGAGAGGTCCAATTTAGAGAAAAAATTACCTCCATTAAACTGCCTCTGGGTTTGGTAGCGGGTAGTTATGTTGTTTTAAACTTTCATTTAATCCCGTCAAAAAATCAGCAAACACGCCGAATTTAATATTCCGTTTCTTTACGTAGTTTATTCTTGATATTACTCCTAATTACTATGGTCTCTCTAATTCATTGTTGATTCGATCAAAAGCCACAAAAGGTATATTTCTTTTTGCCTTAAACGTAGGTGTTACATTGTCTTTCAACTGAAACTTAGCTTTTGCTTTCGTGCATGTCCCTAGACGTTCAGAGAAAAATTCTGAAAAGCTCTTTTTCAGTTCACTTTTCAGTATTTCAGGTGCTGTATTAGTACTGGCAACAGTATTTATTCAATATTATTTAATTAATTTAATTTACTTTAATTTATTTAATATTATTTAATTAGTTAATTGGGAGGTCCCACAAATCAAACAATACAATCCAGTCTGAAACAAACAAATTAGCAGTATTTTTTAACACAAATACTATCGTTCTTCTTTCCAACAAAAGACACATTACAGTTGAATTTACCCAAAAAGTTTAATCTCTTTCCGGAGACTCCACAAGCAACTTTATCAGAAGATAATAAACTGGATTTACCCAATTTCCTCTAAGTCCGTTCGTTTATAATAGTGATATCGGATCCCGTGTTGAATTGCAATTTTATCTCCACATCATTAATTTGCACGTAAACAAACTGCATCTTTTGCGAAGTGTTGTTAATATGCCTTTTATGGTTCTTATCCTTAATGCATTTATTTACCCTGTTCATGTTCCTTCTATTTTATTCTCTTTTGGATCTACATCACGCACTTTTGTGTCCTAATTTCCTGCACTCATAACATTTCCTGTTTCTGAAGAAACAATCACCTTTAAAATGCTTACGTCCACAGCCGTGGAAAGTATTCGGTATATCGGAGGGTTTAGAGTATTGCCCTATAGTTCTATTAGTAGTAAAACAACGTTTGTAGTTTTCCCCTTTAGATGGTCGGACACTGTGTACCTGTGAATTTTCTTTTTTCTCAATACTCGCGGTATCGATTTTCAAATTCACACTCTTCCACTATTCTCTTGAGAGTTCATTTTGGATCCATTTCCAATTTAGAATATCCTGGATCTTATCTTTGCATCCTCGTTAGATGTTAAACCCTGAACGAATATCAGGCATTTAAACAAATCGAGTTATTTCATTTAATTTGAACTTTTCGCATTTTCTATGCATGACACCTGCGTACGTGACAAAATCGTCATCGTCGGACTTTACCATTTACATTTGCCATAGTGAATGAACTCGTTTCACCAAAAATTTTCGATAGTGTTAGGACGATCTTATCAAAAGTTATTTCACCAAGTTGTAGACGAGACTTTGTAAACGCAGGTACTGCTAGTAGTCATGCCTTCAAATAATACTCTCACTAATAATACTTGTTCAAATAGTAATCGTCGAACAGTAATTCGTATAATGATCAATACAGCGAAATATTACTTTTGATAGTATAGAGAATAGAGATCACTT
This sequence comes from Acanthosepion pharaonis, assembly GCA_903632075.3. NCBI lineage: Eukaryota > Metazoa > Mollusca > Cephalopoda > Sepiida > Sepiidae > Acanthosepion > Acanthosepion pharaonis. The sequence goes on along the minus strand of CAHIKZ030002312.1, from coordinate 746,672 downwards.
AGGCGTCACGCTAATTCCCATTTATAAGTTTTCTTTACGATCACGTGATCTAATTATTTAATAATGGAATAGTATGTGTTTGCTCACTGGTGATCTGTGTTCAAACTACGTTGTCGGTAACAGCACTTTATTCCCATACAACAACATCGATTCGGCCCACATGCAGCACGCTTTCTCCCAGATTAAACTGTGCCCTGTCGAAACACAGTGCAATCCATGCAGGCACGATCAGCATATCATGAGCGGCCAAGTTACAACTATCAACATAATATAAGTATTAATAGATAGCATCAAAATGCTCTACTGAATCAGTAAAAGTAAATTATTGTTGTGGTAGGATCCACCTAATTTGCATAGTGGAGTACCGACCATATAAATATGGTTGGTACGGGGAAGACGGGGGAAGGAATCAAGAGATTCAATCCAGAGACTCTGTCCGACTGCGACTAAGTCAACACATTCTCCAGGAACGGTCTTCCCAGGAATATACCAAAGACTATATGTAAATATTGTGTACACTTTCTTGTTTCAATACATTTTGTTCTAAGTACATTTTGTGTTGTATTATTATTCCGTGCATTAGTCAAGTTTCAACAATTATATAATTAATGCGCGTACATAGTATTTTCGTATGATACAAAAATAATATTAAATAAGTAAATTAATTGATAACATGAAAGTAAATTTAAATCGCTTTCATTTTGTGCGGCCTCGTTCCCAGTAGCCGTTAAACATGACGTGACTCTAGATCATTTCAAACGTCTAACTTCCCAAAGAATGCCAGTATTGTGACAGAGGAATACTAACTACTACTCAGACACCACACCGGTTCTTGATAATGCCTAGGAAAGTCGAATGTAATTATATAAAAATAACAAAATATGAACTTCGGCCAGTTTATCCACAACTTTGAGCACAATACTCGAAACCTTATTCAAAAATATAATCAAAATTAAACAAAGACAATTTACAATATATATATATATATATATATATATATATATATATATATATATATATATATATATATATATATATAGAGAGAGAGAGAGAGAGAGAATTAGAAGAGAGAGAGAATTACCGGATGGCGCAATCGACAGAATTTAAAAATGTATTTAGCTATCCGGCAGTGTACGAACCGATCAAGCGACGCAGGATCGTTAAATTAGCAAGGTCGAATTTTACTGCCTTTAAACTTCAATCTTAAATGCACGTCAGGCTAAATAACGGTTCTGTATAGGATACAGGTTCGTTTCCGTTTGGGGGACGAATATTTTCTATGAAAATTTCTCGGACATTCAGACCGGTAAATTGTTATGAATACTGTTTATTATAAAACAGAGAATTTACTAAAATATTTGAATCTATAAAAAGAATGTATAAACATAAAAATGTCTTAAAAATAATTGTCGGACATTGTCCATTTCATGTTGTTTCTGGATTATTCAATTGGAATATATTGAAAGTGCTCGGTAAAATGAAAAGGGATGAGTACACCCATGGTACCTTACTTGCTCTATTTAATCTCGAAACCACATAACTTATAGGTGATTACGAAAGGAAATTATTGATAATAAAGATATACAACGTGTCTAAATTGTTTAATAAGACCTGTTTATATGAACATATTCTGCTAAAATATACGAAATATATATATATATATATATATATATATAGATAGATATATATATATATATATAGATAGATAGATAGATAGATAAAAAAAAAGCATGATTTATATGGCATTTTGATGTATATTTTAAAAGCTAAAAAACACACGACCGGTTTCGTCCCAGCCTTATCAAGTTTATTTGTGGGATATAAAAAGTAAACGTTTAAATTTAATTGATATTAATAATAACCCATGGAGCGAAAAGGAAAAAAAAAGAATATATATATATATATATATATATATATATATATATATATATATATATATATATATATATATATAATCTGTTTATACGTCATTTTTATGGATACATCTTTTGTGAGTAAATGCTAGATTCCATTCTCGTCGCAGAACACTTATTTTCTACCAAATTTCTCGAACATTCAGGCCGGTAAATGTAATTAATACTGTTTAATTAAAAACAGAGTATTCACTCAAATAAGTCGTATCCATAAAAATAACGGATAAAGAGAAAATATATTAAAATATTTGTCGGATTTAATCCATTTCGTTAATATATATATATATATATATATATATATATATATATATATATATATATATATATATATATATGTGTGTATGTATGTATATAGTGACGCAATTCCTGAGCATGGGATTATCTTACCCTGGGTGACTGAAATTTCACACACAGACACACACTTACGTTTATCTCTACACAGAATTCATCACTTTTAAAGCCTGCTTTATTTTGCAGGCATGCTACCGTATTTATCTCTTGTTACTAAGTTATATAAAAAAATAAAGATGAATATATAAGATATCGCCTTGTTGGAATGCATCATATATATATATATATATATATATATGGAAGGATAATCATTTTTTTTTTCATAATGTAAGCAGCAGGACCACCCAAGAATTCTATTTTCAAAGATACCATATAATAACTTATCAAATCTTGCAAGCTAACGCTCACTCTTCCGGCAAGAAAATAACGGCAGCGATACTTGATGAAAAAACTTTCTTTCAGGAAAGTATGTCTTCCTTTGTTCTTTGTACGTTTGATTCTTTATCTTTTGCTCTCTTTCGGAGGCACCCTAATTGGCAACCCCGGGTACATGTGAAATGGGTTAATTAAAAGAAAAGGGAAAGTAAAATAGTTACTGAATGAGAGGAGGGGAAAAAGGAGATGAAGATGATGGGAAATAAAGAAGGAAATCTAGAAAGACTGACTGAAGGAAAGAAAAAAAAGGAAAAAAAAATGCATAAAGGAAAGAAAACGAAAGAAAAACAAAGAAAGAAAGTGAAAAGTAATATTAAGAAAGAGGAAGGAGTGGAAACCATAGAAAGAAGAATTAAATGATGAGAATTGCAAAAAGAAAGAAAAAAAAAAGTTACAACGGCAGGAAATCCTCATAGAAAGAACGAAAAATGATATAAAATGGAATATAGAAACTGAAAGAAAGAAAGTAGAAGAAAGAAAGAGAGAAGAATATAAAGTGTTATGATGTTAATTTGGGGTTAATAAAGACAAACGCCAAATAACATGTAACAATAAAATGGGGTTTATTCGGTTGGTAAGTTGGTACAGATATCGCCTGAGTAGTCTATAACTAACTCAGCCCAGAACTTCTCCGACACTGTCTTTTGACATGCCACTCTTTAACGTCCTTGTTTGTAGACGAGTTCATCTTCAAGAGGGGTGGTAGGTTCCTACACAACATAAAGAAAGAAAAATAAAAGAAAGAAATATAATGAAACAAAATGAAAGAATGAAAAAAGAATGAAAGAAAGAAAGAAATGATCAAGTTCGTATTAATTGGAAGAAACCATAATAGTGGAAAAAATAAGGAGACTTACAGAATACAACATAGTTGAAAAATGAATAAGTGAAACAAAAATGGCACAGAAAGAAAGAAAGAAAGAAAGAAAGAAAGAAGGAAATATAGAAAGAAAAAGAAAGAAAAGAAAGAAAAAAGAAAAACAGAAAGGCTAAAAGAAAGAAAGAATGCAAAAGAAAGAAAGAAAAAGGGAAAACCAATAAAAAGAAAGAAAGAAAAATGGAAAACAAAAAGAAGAAAAAGAAGGGAGCTAAAAGAAAGAAAGAAACAAATAAACAAATAGATAAGTATGCATTAATAAAATGAAACTATAAAAGGGGGAAATAAAATGATTTAGAAAATACATCTTAGTTGCAAAATGAATGAGTAATGTCTAACAAAAACGTCATAGATAGAAAAGATAGAATATAAGAAAAATCCAAAAATAAATGGAAGCACGAGAAATAAAGAAATAAAGAAAAATGCAAGAAATACATCACAGAAAGAAGAAGAAGAAGAAGAGGCGAAAAAGTCGGAACGCAAAAAACGAGCGAAATTAAAACAAAGGAAACAATAAACAACTGAACGGGAGAATAGAGAATAAGGATTAAAAAAAATTAAAACTAAAAAATAGAATATCAAGGTGAACAGAAGAAAGGAAGTGTGAAAAATAAAAAAATAAAAAATTGTTTACACCATATAAGGCCTAAAAAAATATTAATTTTCCAGTAAGTCCGATCTGAAGCCCTGGCATTATTCAAGTTTCCAATCAACAATCAGCAAAAATAGTAGTCTTCATTTTTCCTATGACGTATTTTCATTAGCATTAATTATTGAATATTTTATTTTTTAATCATATTATTTTAATTTTATCATAACTGGGAGGATATGACTTTTTGTTCTACCATTAATTAAGCAAAAGAGTCGGGAAAATAGTTTTTTTAAAGGGATATGAACTAGCATACACTTTCAATGGCGCTTACTTGTTTGGTCAGTTCAAATGTCTGGACAGTTCAAATTTATTCATAGTCACATTTTTCTCATGACATTTTCTAACACGCCACATCGATATTTTACCTAAACTCCCCATTATGCCACACAGTTATTTTTTTTTTTTATTTTATTTTATGTGAAGAGTGCATAATTATACAGATTGTCTAAGAACAAAAATTACCCATTGGCAACGACGACTGTCACACTGGCGGCAATATTACACCGACCCTAACTGTTTTAATGCAAGCAGAAAGAGAAAGATACTGGCGCAGATTTGGCATCCTCGTGACCAACTATCGTAAATGATACAAACAAATACTTTGCTTTGATCCAATCCTGGATGTTCAAATTAATTAGCTGAACTCAGATTGAACAAGAGAGAAGATTGATTTGGAGAGTAGAATGAAGGAGAAATGAAAAAGAAAAGTCATACATAAGAAGTTAACCCACATAAGAAAAAGAAACTAAACAATAATAAAATGCGGAAAGATAAATCATGCCAAAACAAACCACAGTTCATTTGTCATCATATTAAGAGACTTTCGGAACCAAAAGGATTTATTACTCTATATATTCTTTTGTTCCGTGTCGCTTCGGTACACGTACGACTATGACTGCTCACGGTTTTCTATATTTTGTAGCTCTATGTAATTGTTGTCTTTCTCATAGTCCGTGTTCGGCAATCTATTTACACAAGCCCGTCAGGTAGATCCCTAGATGTCTCCATCACTTGTTTCCTTTCAACGAGTATTGTGAGCGGGAAATATTACAATCGCTTCGTGTTTCTTACATGTTTCATCCATGGAATTCTAAGCCTCCTTCTCGAGAATTAAAGCTTCTCATGTCTCAAGGCACCACTTGATCTGTGAAGAAATCGTCCAACATTCACTGTTACATACGAGGATTTATATTACATAGAATTGAAGCAGGGTCACCTTGAGGTGGTGCAACGGGCAGTCAGCTTCCTTCAATATATCATTTACGACTGAGTAGTGAATTCGATTCGTACTGGGTGCGCAAAACTTTCGGTCTTGTGACACATCTACGTTGCGCTTAGAAAATCGATATAGCACATTTTGTTTGTTTTTTGTGTGTAATGATTTTTTTTTCCTGTTTCATAATACAGTGAATAGATTTTAGAATTCACCTTTCTCTATTCCAATGTGTCTTCGGATTTATGTGTTAGATTTTCCATCCTGTTCTTGATAAAGTCCAAGAGAGTTAAATCTACTCTACTCGAATGACATTGACGACTCCAATTCGTTGTTCGAACAACGCGCTAGCCTCCTGCTAAAGAGCATACGTTCTGTCATCTTACCCTTACTCTTTGTTAATGTATTCGTTTTTCACCTTTCGCTATTCTTCGTTTCAAAGGTAAATATGAAACAAAAAGAAATCAATAATAATTATATTGATAATTACATTTGTAGAAGAAAGACAGATCCCATTATGCTCTTTTGGAAAAGACAAAACTAATTAATATTGAAACGTCGGCTGCAGCAATGAAAATTTACTCAACATCAGGTTAACATGCTCGTCAATTTATTTTTCATTATAGTGATATTCACCGTGTTCAAGACCCCGGGACCACTCGTAGTAGATGCTTAAGGAATCGTCGTTGGCGGAAATCGTTGCTGAGAATTATGTGTGAAATGAGCCATATGTCGTATCTAAAAAAGACGTCTGCAGTCTCCGTATGGTATGGTAGGTAGATTCTGGGGGTTAAGAGATCCGACATTGCTTTGGACTCTCTTCGTTTCAATTATTTGTTTTCTGCTGTATGTTCGATGTATTTTTTTGTTTCTTTTTCGTGTACTGCTCTTCTCCAATTGGTTGTTTATGCAGCTTCCGTCTCCAAAATGACCGGATCGATTTCTGTCGTCAGCAGGGTGTTTTTGAACTGATCTTTGAATCGTGGGGGCTCCATGTGGTCATCTGCCAGATGCGAACCCCGTGACGTTGATTTGTTTGGATCGGCAGGTGTCAGGCATTCGGGCAACTTGTTCGGCTCATCGAAATTGGTGGCGAGTCAAGATAGTTTTTAGGCTCTCCATCCTGCGGTGGAATTACGGATTATGAGGTAGAGATTATGTGTATAGGTCGGGAAGATATCATATAACCCTAGATTTGAACAGGTTAAGATTGTAGTGAACGGGGAAATATCCCCTTGGAGATCGGTTCCGCAGTGAAGTGGATCGCGATAATAAGCGGATCCAGTGGAAATGCCTTCTCACCAGTTGAATTGAGGGTGGTTCAATACACCGTCCATAGCATGACCGGTCCCAGCCGTGATGGTTAAAATTGGCGGGACCAAAGAATGTACTTTATCCGAGCACTTTCCATGGAAGTAGCAACAGAGGAATGAGAGGCTTGCTACATGTCATCTTTGAGAAAACAGTAGAAGATGGGAAATAATTTGACACCTACAAGGACGCGGAGAGACATTTGGACTGTATCGAGAATAGAATGTGAGGTCTGGGCAGATCTTTCCTAAATATGACAGCAGTACTTCATTTTAGGCCTAATCTGATTTTTGTAAAGGTAGAGGAGAGCAGGAGTCAGCGGTACAGACCACCGACTATTTTTCCAGCATCTTAAGCGCTGGATCCTACGTACCAGTTCCACTTGAGGTCTTGATGAGTTGAAAACCAAATAGTCGCTAAAAGCATGGGACAGCAGCGAGGGGACATGAATTTATCGTGGGTGGGAGTAGTTCAGAGTCTGATTGGCGAAAATGACAGATTTTACTTAAAAACTCAAGCCATATTCGGTATTTATGATACTTCGTCTTAAGTCAGACAGCAACCATTCATATATATATATATATATATATATATATATATATATATATATATATTCAAATGTAACAAGGAAAATAATATAAATTCAAACGTCCATAGCATTAATTTAAAAGAGGGCTCAACAGCAAGAGTAGAGCAATAGCTATTTATTATAAATATATTACATACGGACAAACAAGTACTCACTATAAAGATGCTTTTTTGTTTCGATGCAAACGCATCTCGACAAGTTCTAAACGATTTTTTTTTAAATTATACTTATGAAACATCACTTTCTTTTTTTCATTATTCAAATTATTTTTTAAAAAAAGACATAAGAAGAAACACCATAAAACAAAAATGCATGTTTGTTGTGAGTAATTGTTTCCCCAGTATGTAACATCTTTATGATATATATATATATATATATATATATATATATATATATATATATATATATATATATATATATATATAAGGGTAAATGAAAATAGAAGAAATTTAAACAGCTATAGCACATTTCTCTCATTCTTTAACATCAATACACGGTAGGTTATTCGTGAGTATGAAAAGATTTTGTTAAAAATTAGGTGACACATTGTCTGTAATTTATTTAATGAGACATGACTAAAAGAGAATTTGCTGCCTACACACACACACACACACACACGCGCACACACACACACACACACACACATATATATATATAGTCGATGAAAGCGCGAGTTTATTTACGCCCGAAAATGTGGGTCCGCACTATACAAAGGTAATGTTTTTGAAAATCATGTGTTCTCTGTGTTCTGTTACATTACACAGGTTATTTTCCTTCCTGCCGGGGTTAAAATCCATACAAAAATAAAATCCAAAGGTCGCACACGAGTATATAGGGTAACTACTCCCAAAAGATAATAAAAAAAAAAAACACACACATACAAAAATACACATCATTTGAAGGAAAAGTAACCGTGACCATGTTGGCAGTACTACCACTATGAAAAATGTTGAAAAGAGCCTAGATCAATTTGTGATGGGTTGACGAATTTGTTTAAGCATAAAACAGACAGTCGCCTCTAGTTGTTGAATTCAATATCTACTTTTATATTTCCATACATTCTCTCTCTGATATTGAGCACTATAGACCATAGATATAGCATACCTTAAAACAATGTGTGTGTGTGTCTCTCTCTATCTCTCTCTGTGTGTGTGTGTGTGTGTGTGTGTGTGTGTGTGCGTGTGTGTGTGTCTGCACGTGTGTGTGTGTGTGTGTGAATACAAACAGAAGACTTTTCTTAGTTGATACGTTCCATCCTCTGGAAGAATTTATCAAGGCAAATACAAGGATTTTATTTTGTTAATCTAAGAACACTCATAAATATTCATCATGTTAGCCGAAAAGTCTAGACATGTCATGGAGGACGCCAAATGACACAATTCAATATCTAATAAACGAAAGTGAGTATACTATGTGCTTGATATTTTTTTTCAGTTCAAATTAATAATTAAACTATATTAGTTTGTGATTAATTTATATCTTATATATTTTAAATAACATGAAGTTATGAATTTAACAGTTAATAACGAGTTAAGTAATATATATATATATATATATATATATATATATATATATATATATATATATATATATATATATAAATAATGAAAATTTTGGTAATCCGTATGGATAATCCCAATGAGGATGAAATCCGGAGAGCGACTAATTTAATGAACATTCAGAGCGAATAATTTAATGAAAACACACGATTTTAAATTTATATATATATATTACACTTTTGTGGGGTGATATAAGGTGATATAGAGAGTGGTGAGAGAGAGAGTGTGACAGACATGGTCGAAATTTGAGAGGGAAGGGAGATATAGGAATGATTTCAAATTTATTTTTATTACACTAATTAATAATGAGAAAGAGGGGTAAGCAACAGACATTGACCTACTTAATAGGTCATCTCACCGGGTACGATATAGATAGAAAAAGGGAGAAGTTGCAAGAAATAAGAGGTGGAGAGAGGAAATAAGACAATTATATATATTCTTATTTCTGGGAACTTTTTCTTTATTAAGTTTTCTCGTGTACGCATGTGGATAAACGTAATAAATACTGTTTAATATAAACGGAACGTCTACTCAGATACGGGTATCCAGTTGAAGTAATAAAAATAATCACTTAAAAAGGTTAACTCTATTTTCATTCTGACAATTATTTTCTCTATTGATAGAATTCTATTCTTTTTTAGCACAATGTTACGGCTAATTCATTCTGATGCATTTTATAATAGACAAATCACTGAGGAACTTTGCTACTCAATAAAGATTAGAGGATTAAGACGAGTTTAACCAAAGGTTGGCAAAAGGGAAACACAAAATCATCTACACGCACTTATTAGAATCTGTCTATATTTCTGAGATGAGGTATTATGTACATCATTTACATTATTCGGACTATTGTCCTCATCTTTGTCGACATATTTGTCACAACGTTTCGGCCATTGTACGCTTTAGCCTTCTTCAGGTGGTTGGAATATGAGCTCTTTTAAAAACATGCAATGATAACAGCAAAATTGCAATATGAGCCCTGGTAAAAATGGTTGCTGAGGACAGTAAGTTTATAATACCCAGAAATTCAAACCCAGATGTCCTCAAGGACAGATGGCACAGTGTTGGTTAGATCCAGTGACAGGACCCAAAGAATGTAAGTTCAATACTCGGTTAAGGCAGTGGAGAACTTTCAGAGGGAAATTATAAGATAACTGATAACTGACATCCATCAAACATGGCACGTGGAACTAGAACAGTCTACCCCAGTGAGCGAAATAAAGGGTTCAGTTCGAAATTCCAACCACCTGAAGAAGGCCGGAGCGTAGAACGGCCGAAACGTTGTGACAAATATGGCGACAAAGATGAGGACAATAGTCCGAATAATGTAAATAATGTACGCACTTATTAATTTAATTAAATTAAAGAAAGTCAAATAGGATTGATAAACCAAATCGTTGGTTAAATTTGAATATACCCGGACATACGTATACGTCAAACTTGAACGGTCATATCTCACCTGTAACAAAAGAGTGATTAAAAGAGATTCTTTCATTGGAAATCTACTTGTTATTCTTATGGTTCCAGTGAGTTTATTCATTCCAGATTATTAATTTCATTAGGATAAAAGAAGATAAATAGGCTTGATAATTCAATCCGTTGGTTAAATTTGAATATGCACTGATATATCATGTGTTCGTAGGGCACCTTGGGGCGGTATAATGGTTAGCAAGCTTTGCTCGCTAGAACAATTACGACTGAGTAGTGAGTTCGATCCTCACTGGGTGCCCCCCTAATTTCGGCCTTGTGCCACATCTGAGCTACGCTTGGAAAATCACTATATATCATGTGTTCGTTAAACTTCAACGTTCATATTTCAGCTGTGACAAAAGTGTCGTAAAAAAAAGCTTCTTTCATAGAAAATCTACTTGTCACTCCCATGATCCCAAGTATTTTATTCACTCATGGTTGTTCACAGCTATGTAACATGTCACTTCAGAATACAGTCGAAATTGGTTTTCCACAACCTCTTGTCTTTTTTTTTTTTTTTTTTTTTTGAAAATTATATCCCATTGCCGTTCAAATTTATTCTTGTTCTGTCATCTGCCATTTGTGTGTTAGGTTCTTCAAGTACTCTTTCTTTTTGATATCTTTCATAAATTTCAATTGTCATTTTATGACCGTCAGTATAAGTTTCCTTTTGGTTCCTGTTTCTGTTGAGGCATTTACCATTATCAAATTTTCTCTTCTTTGGATTCACGGCATTCGTCTGGTGAACAGCATCTCTATCACTACAGATCCATTCTTCATCTTTGAAAAGATTATTGAGCATTTACTGCCGTATATGATATTATGTTATTGCATATGCGTTCAGCACTCTTTTCTGGGTTTCTCTGAATATTTGCTCCTATATTCTCCGATTTTGTTTATTTATTTATTTTTTTTTAAGTATCTTTCGCTAATTCCATCGCCACTTCGGGTTTTTATGCTTTTTTTTTTTTTTTTAATTCTGCCGCCTGCTACTACACTGCTTAAATAGTTACATTTCTACACCTTCTTCATTTTGACGTCCCAGATACATATTGCATGTCTTGGGTTGGCTCTTCTGCTGCCATCATTGCACCGCGGTTGCTTACAGTTAACTACAAAGGGATAACTATTCAAAAAAAATTTCAACGTAATCTTACGAAATCTTCAGACTCTTCTTCTGTGCAGTGTCGCATCATGACGTGGAGAAATATGGCTGTCCGCACCTTCTCATTCTTTGTAGCGCTTAGCAATATTTGTGTTATGTTATGCAGTTATGACATCCATTTCAACAATATAATTAGGTTTAATAGCAGTGGATAGATTCGCCTATCAACCAGGTTCACACTCCTCCCCGCTGTTTTGCAAAGGAGTTGAGGTTTATCTCTTCTTCCCTGTTTAGGATTGGATTTCCGGTTTCTTTTAATGCATTTTCTTTCACAGTTGCCATGCCTAAGAAATTTCATAGAAAATATGTCCCCCACCTCCCCGACAGGAATCGAACCTGTATCCTACACGGAACCGTCATATAACCTGACGTGCTATGCCATTTCTATACAATCTCTCGGACATTCAGGCCGGTAAGTGTTGTTTAATAATGTTTATTATAAACAGAGCATTTACTTAAATATTTGTATCTATAAAATAGCGCATAAACAATAAATATATTAAAATAAGTGGCGGATTTAGTCAATTCATATATATATATATATATATATATATATATATATATATATATATATATATATATGTAGGAGAGAGATAGATAGATAGATAGATAGATAGATATGATGGAATCAAAGATCTATTAAAATCTAACAGAATGATAGAATAGGGAATAAATAGGAAACGTTTACGAATTCATTTTACTTTTAAACCCTTTTTTTGTTAAAAATGTATTATAGAACATGGACATTAGTCATGGAATTGAAGAGAAAGTTACTTTCTCAATCGCTATAATCTTGACCTCTTCAAACTTATGTTAACCTTTATTACATAAATTCACGCAACACAAACGTATTAACTCTGTACCTCGTGTTGCTCTTGGGACTCGTTTTGGATGTCCTTAAATATAAAAATGGTTGTTTCTGTAACTTTACTTTTTTGTTGTTTTTGGGTTTTTTTTTACAAATCAGATTACAAAGCCCCTTTTATTGAATGTCATGTATTTTTCATCTCCACTGTGTTACGTAAGAAGAAGTCGGGAACTACAACTTCATGTACCCGATTACAAGAAGCGTATGGATTTCACTTACAATGGTGTCCTTTGAAATGAATATCACGATTTCATATCACGTCATGACTTTCAACTTTACTTTTACAGCTTGCATTAGAAAATGCTGCGATTATTATTATTATTATTATTATTATTGCTGTTTTTACGTATTTTTTCTCCGAATTGGCTTCGCTTTTAACATAGAGTATTCCTCGCTGTAGTAAACAAATTTATTTTTGACATACGGCATTGCTGAGGTCACAGTGCATTATTTATCATGTTATGTTAAGAGCTATTTTCACAAAAATCTGTATTTACTCTATCAATGAGATTTTTTCTCAATATCAGTTTATTGCAATACTTTGTTTTAGCAATCCATTTTTTATAAGTATTAGAAACTGACTGACCGCAGTATAACTATTGGTAGCGTTAATAATTGCACATTGTTTTTAAACGGTTTTTTATAAGATTGTAAATAAATACTGGTCAGCATCAATGAGGATCAAGTGACAGCAAGCCGCCATCAGAACTGCGGTATTCTTCTAAGGATTGCCAGATAAACAAGGTTGTATTATTATTATTGCAAAGATTTTTTTTTTTTGATCTTCAGTGCGTCTTGTGTTTTGCGAGTGCATTTGGGATTAGTTAAAGGGATCACATGTCGATCGTGACCGTTTGTATGAAGGCTTAATTAGTTTCTTCTATGTGTTTTGTCCCTTCAAGGCGAGGGTGATAATCACAATTTCTATCCTTGGTATCTCTTAATAAATTTTTAATCTTATTTATTATCTCTTCTAAACCTTGATCCGCTAACAATTTACTCAAGCCCGCTTGGTAGATTATCAGTTGTTTTCCACTGACCCTTTTCGACTTCAAATTAATAAGGATTGTCTTTTTGTTATATCTCTTAATCGTCGTTTTGCCAAGCCCTTACACAATTTCCTCAGGTAGGTTAAGTGTAGCCTTAATCCTGCTTTCAATATGCAATGCGGATGACAAATTCCTCATTCCTTAACATTTCACCTTGCAGTGTCAACTCTGTCTTACAGAAACTACATATAAGTTTTTTTTTGTTTTTGTTTTTTTAATCAGTATCACCCTGACGAAGGCAGCAAAGCCACTAAGACACAAAAGTTTACTGAGCGTAGAAGAATTAGGAACAGAAACATTTTACTGAACGGGAAGATAAAAGAGTAATTAAGAGGACAGTAGATAGCCATTAACATTGTATTTAAATTTAAAGTTCGCATGACGTCTGAAGGGAGTTCCACAAGCGAGAAGTGCGAGAAAAGAAACTGTTAGGATAAAATCTATGGCTACATCTAACCTGTTCAAATGTAAATTGAGTAGATATTGACGCCAGTCAACTAATGTGATAATTTTTAAAAGAAATTATAAATACCATAGCAAAGAGTGCATCCGAACAAATACCTTGAAAGTATTTATAGTAAAGACACAGAAAGGCAAACTTACGTCAGTAGGAAATGGACAAATATATATATATATATATATATATATATATATATATATATATATATATATATACCCAGAACATTCATTTACGTGCTAATATCCTTGGGAAATGTGTGAATCCTCTTCTTCTCCCTCCAGCTATGGGTTAAATAGCAGGACAGATTGGGTTCTATAGACTCGGATGGCAACTGGTGTAGGAGAAGGACAACTCTAAATTCAAAACCTGAGGGGAGTTGTTTGGGGACCATGTGGCACGTAGTGCACCAGGTCTCTGTATTCAGCTCTTCAAAAAGTGTGGATGGCCCCTGCACGAAGCCTTCGCCACTATAATCTCATGTACCGGTGTCGGGCTGTCAGTTTGCTGGAAACTGATCTGCTTGACCCTCATACGTCGAACCCTACGGGAGAATTGATTATATATATATATATATATATATATATATATATATATATATATATATATATATATATGATAACCATGATTTTAAAGCAGGCTATATTCATGGGTAAAAACTGCACAATATCAGAGTTATAGCCTATGAGAATGTAAAAGTGGATACTGCGGTAAATAAGAAGCTGCGACTCTCCTATTTGAATAAAATGTTAATGACCTGAAAATTTCGTTCGCGCATTAAACAGACTGTCCCTCTTGTTATTGACCTCAGTGTCTACTTTTATATATAGTACATTTTCCAATGTATATATATATATATATATATATATATATATATATATATATATATAGATAGATAGATAGATAGATAGATAGATATAGAGAGATGTAAAAAGAATATGTCTGTAAGTAATCCAAGTAGATCTATCAATATAAAATATTAAAACTGATCTACAGAAGAAAGCTCAATATAATGTTTTATTATAGAGCATATAAGTGCGTTAAAATCAATGAAACCGAAACAAATTACCCCATACAGATGGCCATTTCATCCATGGGGAAAAAAATTCCTGGATTTGTCAATAAACTACATTTGTTAAAATATTTTAACAAAGTACATTTTAACAAATGTATTTGCTTTGACAAGTCCCGGAAATGTTTTTTTGTTTTTTTTCCTATGGATGAAATGGCCATCTGTATGGAGTAATTTGTTTGGATTTCATTGATTTAAACACACACAAACACACACAAAACACACACACACACACACACACACACACACATATATATATATATATATATATATATATATATATATATATATATATATATATATATATGTGTGTGTAGAGAACTAACTAGACTGTTCGAAAAACCCTCGAATTTTTGATTTGCTAATCAAATCAATCTCGAGGAAAAAAAAGGTTTTAAAAAAAGAAAAAGAGCTACAAACATGAACTTCTGCCGACAAAAAATCGCACAGATGCAGGTCTGAAGCCCAAAGAAAAAACCCCGATACGAGTAAACAACTAACTAACAAAAGCGCTCAATACAACCGTAGAGCAGACCTAGATGAACCTAGTGAGCCAGACAAACCTACCTAGGTTTCACCTAAACGGATCGTCTATCTATCTATCTATCTATCTATATATATATATATATATATATATATATATATATATATATATATATATATATATATAGATAGATATCTATATATATATATATATATATATATATATATATATATATATATATATATATATATAGATAGATAGATAGATAGATAGATAGATAGATAGACGATCCGTTTATATATATATATATATATATATAGATAGATAGATAGATAGATAGATAGATGTCCAAACGTAAGGTAGGTTAATTCCAAAACATTATATTTTGAAAACGTTCTTAATACTGATTAGAGATTAATAATATTAATTAATAATTATAACAAAAAAAACATGTTATAAAACGCGACATATTTGCAAAAATGATTGATTTCCCTATTGTTTATTTCATAAAATATTTCGCCTTTAATACTATTTCAAAACAATCAAATCATGAAGTATTAAATACTACGTTTTATACTGCATTTTCACAATATGTATACTGGAGATATTTCTTTGCTTTGTCTGTACTGTAGAATACCTGATCGAAGCCAAATGCTGCTTTTTTAGCGTATTTATTGTTAATGTTTCCAGTAACTTGCAGAATACCTATTTTCACAAGAGAAATCAAGCCAAAATGCTATGAGAATCCCGAATGTGTCAAATTAGCAAAATAGACGTTAGCGTCAAATATATTAAACAAGAGTTATTCAATTACAACATGACAAAGACGATGTACTTTCGTCAAAACAAGATCAGTTTTTGGTTTTTCAAGACAAAATATCGTTGTGTTCATCATTTTAAGACGAAATTGTTGTGTTCAAAAATTAAATCTTTTACCTGTGAAATAAGAAACGCTAAGATTATGTGTACTGTACATTTTTTGTAAGTTTTATCATGTAGACTGATGCATACATCAAAGTCCTTAATGAAATGTATAAATATTTAAAAAATTTTTTGGAAAATTTTTTTTGTCTTAGATAAACCTGATGGCTTGTGCTAATGTCAAAAAGTACTCGGAATATAATGTATACGCATTAACATGAATTATTTCTTCTTTTTAATAATAAGGATACTAAGAAGATGGTTTTACGAGAGGATCTTATTAAAAAATAAGAAGACCGAAATGTCTATGACGCTTATGATATATTAACATTATAACAGCATTGTATTATAACGTTTGACGTTTCGGTCTAATAAATTTTCATTTCATAAGTTTTTTCCGTATATTTTTCTTCAGACCGAAACGTCCGACGTTGATATATTAACATTATAACAGCATAATTGTATATGAGGCTTTTGTTTGTTTTTTCCGTATATATTTTCTTCATACTGTCGGATCTATATCCATATATTTGCTTATATATATATATATATATATATATATATATATATACGCACACACACACACACACATATATATATATATATATATATATATATATATATATATATATATATATCATGTCAGACAGATCGTATCCGAGTATGGCTATCTGCTAGGGGGATTAGCCACTTCCTTTTACAGATGTCTGCTCGGACACATTCCTATTTGTTCGTATTCTACGTGTGATTTATACTGTAACTATGATCCCCGGAGCAGTGTTACATCTTCTGGCAGAGAGCAACAGCTTGATCCAGGTCGGTTGTCTCAAACCCTCGATGATGACAAGTTCTGACCTCGTGCTACCACAGCCAACGACAACCAAGAATATTGAACGCTATATAAAATTATCGATCTAGATACCCAAATTAATTATGGAGGATGAAGGAGAAAGTAGTGCCAGTGGTGGTCAGAGCACTGCGAATATTCTCGACAATATGCAGAAAGTGACTGGAAGCCTTGAGATTTAGGGTCAAATATTCAGATCAAGCTCAGTAAGATTAAATTCACAATAAAATAGTATAAGGTTAAGGAATCTTTATCTCTTTCCCACTTCTCTCTCTCTCTCTCCTTGTCTTTCTTTACTTCTCTCTCTCTCTCTCTCACACCTTCTCTCTCTCTTTCTCTTTTATCTCTCTCACATGCTTACTCTCTTTTTCTCTCAATATTTCTCTTTTTCAGTATTCCTCTCTTTGTAGTCCTTCTCCTATCTCTCTTTCTCTGTCTATGGCAAGCGTAAAATAATGAAAACTGAAGGAATATATATATATATATATATATCCTTCTCTGTCTTCCTCTCTTTCGTTCTGTTTGTCTTCCATTATTTTTCTCTCACCTTCTCTCTCTCTCTCTCTCTCTCTCTCTCTCTTCCTCTCTAACTTCTTACTCTCTTTTTCTCTCTTTCCCGTACTCCTTCTATATCTCTTTCTCTCTCTATGGCAAGCCTTTTTCTGTCTGTAATGACTATCTACATTTACTGACCGGTTCTCTTCCTTTCACTAATTCTTACTCATTTACAACCCTATTTTCTTCACCATGAAGACAGACTCCAGCATTCGCTGTCATACAGGAAATGAGATAGAGTTTCTTAATCCATCAATCTCTTCTTTATTTCTAAGGACATTTGACGATATCTTAAGAACTTTGTCAGTTTTTTTTTTTTTTTTAATAGCATTCTCCGCTATTCATATGCACCTTTCGATTCATATGACTTGCTTTCTGTCGTCTTTTCCTGCACTAAGTCAATAGTTATATTTCCGTGCCTGCTTCACGTTTACGTATTTTAAGTTTTTCATATCTAATTTTTACGTTTCCAGTATGTGTTATCTAAGTCTCTGATACATTTTGTTGACTCATTTTACCCCAAGCGAGGCAATAAATCCATTAGAATGCAAAAGGTTACAGAGTATGAGAGAATATTTAAAAAAAAACTACCATGAAGGAGAGAGAACAATAAAAGAACAAGAATTGAGAAGATAGAAGATACCGATTGGCATTACATTAAAATTTTTGACGAGCAAATTTGACTTAGAAGCAAGAAGCTGGAACAGATTTCGTCGGCAAGCCGCGCTTTAGATGAAACTGTTAGCATAGACCTTACGGTTACATCTCGACATTTCAACTGTAAAATTCTGAACCCTTGCGCCACCATTTTACATCTATATTTCATTTATACTTTTCTGAAGTTCCTTCTTAGGATACCCATCCGCCTTATGGTCTTAGAGTTAATTACTTCCCTTGATTAACTTGCCTAAAATTTTAGTTTATATTTTCTTTCGGAGATGCAATTGATTGACATAGAGTTGTTTGCATCGCGAATATTCTGTGGTTACCGTCGTGGATACGAAATACTTGTATGTCTTACTGTCCTCTTAGAATCCTGCGATTATACAGATACCATTTTCGTAGAAAGATTTCGGAAGCGTCTACGCAGCTTGATGGGTGAATAATTATATTCTAATCCATAACTTCTTTCCTACAGACGAAACACTGCATGCCTTCCATTATGCTGTTGTTGCCGCCATAGCAAATGCTCTGGCAAAATGACTTCCTTAATTCCACCAGTTCAAACATTTACATTACAGGACACGCCACGCCAATTACACAAGGTCTAATAATTATAATTCTCTTCGTATTCCGTTAAGAAGAAGAAAGTTATATTCGGGCAGCTTCTCCCCAAGAACCTTTACAGAATCTAGTACGGTTGCTTCGCCGATAATGTCAACGTTAAACTCTTGAGGTAAAGAGACAACTGTTAACTTTATTACATACTAACCTAGAGACTGGCCTTCGAGTGGACTTTACACTAGCTCCTGCAGAGGTCATTTGCCTATTCGAACTTTTACCTTCAGTGTCCAGTGTACGTAAAAGGTATAACAAATTTAGAAATAATAAAATTGTTTTATCTTCATTATACACCTTAATTCGGCATAATCTTTCTTCGTATATGCAACCGATCTCCCTAACTTATTTAGATTTATTTTGCACGCAATTTTTATTTCCTTTAAAATCAACGTTCTTTATGATCCCGTCACATAAAGTCAGTCTTGAAAACATACGGGAAATCGAATTATGTAATATTTTGAACAGGTCACATTACGCGAGCTAGAAAAAAAAAACATATACGTATGAGCGACGTACAGTCCTCAGCCTAAGTTTGAATTACGGTTTAACTAAATGATCTCAATTGCAATTGAGACGAAAAGCCAAATTAAACTTAGACCTTTAATAAAGAATTGTTTATTTAAACGTTTCACTCTGTTCGATATTTAAATTTAACACCTTTATCTAATTTTCAGTTGCGTGTAACTGCAGTAGTTACTAACTAGTTACTTCAGGTTGTTTATGATTCGCCGAGATAGAAAAACAGACCGCGGGTCGGACTTTATTTGTAAAGATTTTCATAGTCTTAAATACTCTCTCCTCCTAAGTATATACAACAACGTCGTACAGTAAGCATCTGATTTGAGTGGCTCTTGGACGAACACTTAGTAAAAAAATATCGAATATTTCTGATATCAGGGACAATATTTTCCTACAAATTTGGACTCGGTCGTCGGACTAAAGACATATCAATGCTCCTACATCAAGAGGAGTAGCAGCAGGAGCAGCTGAAAAGAGACATTCACGGCTAAAGATTACTTTCCCTAGTTTCTGTTTCCCTGTACCAAAAGTTAATGAACTTGTTGTTAAAATAATTCCGGTTTTCTACTATTCTTATAACTCAGTTACAACAATTTCAAGGAATCTTTCGTACCGTACTTTAAATAACACCTTTGTTTAGTGTAACTAAAATAGATATGCGACTTTTGCATTTCATTACCCGCTCTGACAACATTCCGATCTTGATAATTTGTTGTTCTAGTATTTTGAATATTAGAACGTCACTCTTGCTATTTTCCAGTTTTATTCCTCTGTGAGCCCTATTCTTTAGCGTCATGACTATTATCATTAAATCAGGATTTTGGAGGTTGCATTCATTCTCAAAGGATTTCATTGGCTGTGCGATAAAAATTGACTTACTGAGGTCTCCAGGCATTTTGCCTTATTGTACATTACATTGATCACTATGCGAGACTTATTAATCCACAGATCGTCTAAGGCTGTTAGCATTTCTATTCCTATTTAATGTGCCTTGTTTCTTCAAGATATGGACCATAACACTTCTCTACAATTCGTATCTCGCGACATCACTAAGCAATATTTATCCTCTCATTATCTCACCAAAGCCTTGCTAGTTTTCTTCTTTTTTTTTTTCGATTTTCTGTTCGTTTTTTAATCGGTGTTACAACATACAAGACAATGATGCCACTAAAACACAAGGGGTTACAAAGTGTGGAAGAATTACGAACAGAAACATTAATGATGTACACAAAGAGAATAGAGTAATCAGGTGGACAGTAGATAGAGATTGACATGGCATTTAAATTTTTTAAGATTAAAGTTGGCTGAAATGCATGGAACCAGAAGAGAGTTGCACAAGCGAGAAGTGCGAGAAAAGAAAATTTATCATAGAACATACGGCTACATCTAGCTAGCTCAACAGTAAATTGATGAAATCTCGACGCCAGTCTAGTGCTGAGCTTAAATTCAAAAACTCATGGTACCACAGCGGAGAGCTCATTCGAAAAAGTTACCCTGAACGTATTTATAGAAAAGACACAGAGAGGCAAGCTTACGGCGGTGACTTGAGCTAAGGCGACAGATCAAGACTAAACATGCTGCAGATTCAGGTTAAATTATTCAATGTTCCCCTCTGTCCCAGTTGATTTAAATACGCCCTACGCATGTCAAATTCATCAAATGTCCTATCTTCATTATGTATCCCAGAAAGTTTAACTGACTTTTTCAGATTTTAAATACAAATGTATTTTTTCTCTCCTTAAAACTTCCTCGTTTTTCAAATATTCCGACTATGGTATTTTCAGGATCTTTTTGAAGAAGCCTTTCTTTCCGGAAATCTGTTCTTTTAGGAAAAAAATTGTCTAGCGAAAGCTTTTATATAGGAAGACTGATATTACAAAGCAGTCCGATACTTATTTCTTTGTTTCTTTCATTAAATTATGTCGGAATGACTTGCTTGCTTTCTGCGTTCTGTCGTCTATACAGTGTCTCTTGAACATCTTATGCTGTCAGCATTGTGTCAATCATAAATGCCGACAGGACTTCTATTTCTCTTGGGATCGCCTCGCTTTATAAGCTAAATGAATCTAGTGAGAAAACACATCGGTGTGTTTTTTCACTTTTTTTTTTTTTTCGTGTAGTTGCTCAATTAATTTTAAAACCGTATGTAGGAGGTTTGTTTCCAGTAAATGTTCCAAATTATTCTAATATATTTCTAAATAAATTATGCTTTCCTGGCTGTTGAAATAGATCTTCGTGACATAATTTATCAAATGTTTTCTTTCTTTTTCTAGTCTATTAATCCAGTTATATGTCTTTCTATAAAAAAAAAAAAAAAACACCACAGATGAGGCAAGGAGAAAATATTCCTCTGTTGAACACAAGATATCAGCAGTATACAAAATGAATATAAGTTTTCGAGTACTATTATTTTTATTAATATTATTATTATTATTTTTTATTTCTGGTGTGCACGCATTTCTTTCTGGGTCCCGCCCAGAGACCTAAGGTTAAAAATGGCATCATGATATTTTCCACAAAAAAAAAAAAAAATATTTTATATAGATGAATCCCTTCGTAAGCTGTGGGCTCTACTTGTGAGAACATTTTTTTTTGTATTTTTAAGGCATGAGCTTCCAGGAATCCCTTTAATTGATCTACTGGAATTTTTTCCAACCAAATAAAAAGGAGCCCTCGGATTTCCCTTGTGTCACATTTTTGAGATTTCGATTTCAAGATCTTTTGTAGTTTGATAGCTTTTTGAAGATATTCAAAGATACATTGCAATCTACAGAGGCTGTCATATCAATAATGAGGCACTTTTTTGTTTGCGGTCACTAATAAGAATGTCTGGGAGATTAGTTTGATTTTTCTGTTTGTGTATATTGTGTGCGCCCATAAAATTTTAACAGGTCTTATCTCCGTCAGCAGGTCTGGGTGGTGTTCGTACCAATTTTTTTTCAATTTCCTTCCCGTAGAAGTTGCATATTTTCCAATGCAGGTATTGGCCCACTCTGTCATATCGACTTGTATATTCAGTGGGTGCCAATACAGTTCAACCTGATAAAAGATGTTCAATTCTTTCTCGATATTTATCACAGAATCTACATATTGGGCTAACACAATATTTTAATATGTGTGCTTGATAATTTCTATTTAACAAGCATCGGTCCTGTACAGCATGGATAAAACCTTGAGTTTCAGCTTTTAACCCTGCACTTGAGTAGCCACTAATGGTTTGTCTATATCAGCTTATTTGGTACGGACAGTGTATTTGCCATGAAGCGGTTTATCTTGCCATTCTTTCTGTATCTAGTCGGTTGCATTTGGATTTTTCAGCTTCAGTCGGTGTATTGTGCTTAACGTGTATTTCTGGACCCATTTGAAACTCCACTTTGAAATTGTTATTGAAAACAAGAACTTATTATTTGAAACTCCATTTTATATTTTTTTCAAGGCATGATCTACCCAATACCCTCTCAAAGAATCTATGAGAAACTATTTCCACTCAAACCAACGGAACCAACGATTACTGGAATTATTGATGTCTTCATGTGTCACATTTTTTAGATTTCCACTTTAAGATCCTTGTATTTTGATAGTTTTCTTGTAGATCTTCAAATATACTTTACAATTTGCAGGAACTTCCATGTCAATAAGAAAGCACATTCTGTTTTTGTGATTTTTAATCCCGTTATTTTCGTTATTATTATTTCATTTGATTTCTATTATATACTCAATTTTTTACGGGTCCCAAACAGAGACCTAGGATCAGAAATGTCATCATGACATTTCCCACTGAAAATGTTTGTAAAAAATAAAAATAAAACAACCTAAGAACAAATACATTTTATAAAGATAAAGGCCTTCGTAAGATATCACCTTACTTGCGGGAACAATCTCTTGTATTTCTTTAAGGCTATCAAGGATCCCTTCAATAAGTCTATCAGAAAACTTTTCCTGTCAAACCGTGGGCTCTACTTACAACTGGCATTATTATTATTATTATTATTATTATTATTATTATTATTATTATTATGTCTTCATGCGCCAAGTTTTCTACTCTAAGATTCTTGTATTTTGATAGTTTTTTGGAAGAACTTCAAAGCTACGTTAGAGTCTACAGGGATTGTTATGCCATAAGAAAGTACATTCCGTTTTATGTCTGGGCGATTAGATTTATTACGTATTGTTAACTATTATAAAATATTATTTCCGCTTGCTAGATATTTTTTCATCTTCTTAAATATTATTATATATGTTACCTTTTCATATCTAGTATTAATTATTGTTATTATTAAAAAATGTTACCTATTCCGTACTATTATTAAATATTACTTATTCTTAATATGTATTATTAAGATCTATCTGTGTATTGTATAGCTCCTGTGTCTTTAACATGGTTTATTATTATTATTATTATTATTATTATTATTATCATTATTATCTTTGTTGTTGTTGTTCCTCAAAACTTATATATTCATCGGCAAGTAAGCTTTTTATGATATCTGAAATTGCTGACAAATACTACATAATGTTTAGCCATTTTCTAGTTTGGATTCAGCAGGTAAACATGATGACGTTGTAAAACATACGAAACACAAATTATATGCAATTATTTCAATTATTTGGAATTATTAGAATTTTTCTATGAAATAAACAAAAACTTAGGAATTCATCCACCGTTTTGGAACGTTTTTTTTTTTTTTATTTCCGGCATAAATTCTCAGTCGTTATCAGATCCGATTGTAAACTATATCGATAGTATGACATGTTATTCCTGAAAAAAAATACTACACTCTGACCTGTGGCGGGACAGATTATCATCAAGAAAATTAATTCCGTCATTAACCAACTTATTCTCATATCGATGGATTAAACCAAGTGTACTTGTCCCATTGTTCCTTTGCTTAACATTCACCCGAATAAATGGGTGGGCATATATATATATATATATATATATATATATATATATATATATATATATATATATATACCAAATTGCAAAATTCATATAAAAGTTCTCACTTGAAATATTTGAACTTTAGCGTTGCGACTTGCACGTTCCAATATTATGCAACCGTTAATAAATAACACATTCTTAAACAAAACATCTTTCGGTCTACAACACATTTATATCGTCTTCAAGTTTTGATTTTAAAGGAAAAAAATTACAGCCTGACGATGAGGACATGAGTCTTTGAAAGTACTTGCTTCTATAAAAAATGCACTAGATCCATAGGACAACAAACAGAAAAACAAGACGAAAGAGAATTTCCCTACCGAGAAATGAAATTATCTGAATATAATTACGGTTAAATTTTGCAATGTCAGTCGCAAAATTATGGGACCTAACTAATAAGATCCTTAAATTTATGAAGGCCTAATTACCAAATAGTAAATCTCCTCAGAAAATTTGCCAAGAATATATATATATATAGAAATGTCACAGGATAGCTCCGTTACGGCGGTGGGAATGCGACTGAAGTATAAGTAGCAGGTCTGGACAGATAGCATGGTAAATCCTTCTTTGGATTTTGTCAAGCATCTATAAATACATAACAGAAGCATCAAACCAGAATATGGTAGCATTATTCAATAAACGGACAGAAGGTAGACTTAATCTGTAAGATAGATTATATATATATATATATATATATATATATATATATATATATATATATATATATATACGCTCGAAAATTATGATTGAATATCATTTTTATTCGATGACTGCTTCCGAGGAAATCATTTTATTGATTTTTTTGTGTGTCGCTGGTTGTCGATTCCGTTTTCTGTAAATTACTCTTATTTCATTTCACAGGTTTCTCAAGAACAGTGACACAAAATTGCTTCTCTTTCAAACCATTTGTTTTTCATTTGTTTTTTTACATAATTTCTATTTTCACATCAAAGACATCGACATATTACATAATATTTTTTACATAGTGTTTTTTTTTTTATTATTTCTCTTTTTTTATAACTTCACCTGATTTTAGGCACAACTTGACTGAAATCTTCGGACAAAACCTGCTGCTATTTACCTTTGCATCTTGATAAAATCCAAATTAGAATCAGCGATATTATCGGTCCTTGATCTAGCGTCTCGGCTTCAGTCACTTTCCCACTGCCGTAAGGTTATCTCAATTTGCATTTTCTGTAAATACTTTTATGGTAATTCTTCGGATAAGCGCAACGGGACCTAGACTTTTGGAATTTAAGCTCAGTACTAGACTGGTGTCAAGATCGCATCAGTTTATAGTTGAGCTCGCTAGATTTAGCCATAGTATCTGTTTTAATTGTTTGTTTTTTTTTGTTTTTTGTTGTTGTTTTTTTTTTGTGGAACTTCCTTCTGGTTCTATGCTGTCCAACCAACTTTAATCTGCAAATATTTAAATGCAATGTCAATCGGTATCTACTGCCCTCCTGATTACCGCTTCCAGGACATTATTAATGTTTCCGTTTGTAATTATTCCACAGCCTGTAACACCTTGTGTCTTAGTGGCTTTACTGATTTACATAGGTGATACAGATAAAAACATTTTTTTTCTGTGCTCTTCTGGATCTTAATGAGTATTATAATATTTTAACTGATATCTCCTTTGTTGTAGCCAGGTTTCCTTTCAACTACATGCGTTCTTGCTGGTGCTGCGATTTGTTTCAGTTGATATCACTCTTGTTGAAGCTTATATTATCTTTCAATTGATAGATGTTGCCACTAAATTGACAGCACCCTTGTTTGGAGTCATGTTTGCTATCGATTGCCATCTATCTGATTGGAGGCTTGTTTCTTTTCAATTGTCAGTTCTCGTGGTGGAGCTATCATTCCTAACAGATAACCTGTGTTTTTTTGTTGTTGTTTGCAATGTTGCTTTCAATTTCACTGCTCTCTTGTTAGTACCATGTTGCCTTACAGTTGTCAGCTCTCTGGCAGCTGTGTATCATTTCATTTAACCAAAATGCTAAGGTCTATATAAACCCTCTTTAAATACAGAGTAAGAAGCACATGTAGACCTTTGCTGGGATTGTCTTTAGAAATGAAAATGGTGATATTATTACTTTAAACCTTATTTCAGTTGATACACATATTTGAATAGGTGCTTTGTTTATTTATTGAATGTTATATTAATTTATTTTCGTCTACCTGACCGAATATTCGAGAAAACTTATTTTAAAAAAAGGGAAATCCTTCGAAAGGATTCGAACCTGCATCCCATTTGCTATACGACGTTTAAATTGACCACAACTGTCGGATTAATAAATAAAAAACTCTAATACTTCTTTAGAAAATGTCAATTCTATATTTTTCTTCAAATTGAATGATTCCATATTTATACACTATAGCACAGCCCAGACCTAAAGCGAAACTCATGCAGACGATCCCTCAATTAAGTTCCACCCGAACTTCTTTTCGTGAATCATTGCCTTGTGGAACAGACTCCCAATAGGATGTTTCCGCGATCATTACAATCTTAACACGTTTATGTCTCAACTGAACCGTTATCTTTCCCTCCTATCCATATAAAATACACGTTAATGTAATCCTCTACCTCGAGTGGCCTCCGGGCCTTGTACAGAGTGAAACTTCATGTAAATAAAGGAAAAATATAATACTGGGAAAATGGTCAGCTCCTTGTACTGCGCCAGATAGAATGAATCTCTTTCTGCCATGCTATATATTAACACGTATTACATCAGACAAAATATAGAATATTGCTACCATATCTGAGCTATAGCTGCCCAGTATTCATTGTAAGTATTAAAATTTGGTTACCTGTCATTTTTAAGAATTAGTTATTTCTCCTACTTCCGGATGTAGCGTCGTAAGCCTGTCACCATCCTATTGCTACTTCCATAGAAATTGTTCAAACAAAGTTGATTCTTTAGTGACAACAGCTCAAAATATTTCAGTCAAAACCCTCCTTGTTTCAGAATTGAATCACCCTCATTCTCTAAGTATTCCTTTGGTAAGAACGGCGTTCAACTCTGAAACCTTCTTCCGCAGAAGCGCTACTTCGTGAAACAAACACAAGCTTGGATGCTTCAAAGAACATTAACATCTTAACCACATCAAGTCTGCGGTCAATATTTATCCATCCGCCATATTTTCGTAATATTCACTGCCTACTTTTTCCTTCGACGTTCATAACACTCACTTCATTCACTAAACCTCTATCTTGAGTGGCTCTTAATCTTTGTCTTTTTTTTTAGGAAACGGTTGATCTGTAAGAAGAGTAACCGTTTGTATAAAGACTTAATTAGATTCTTCTATGTACTGTGATCTTTCAAGATGTGGGCGATAACCACAATTTCTGTCTTTCTGTCCATATCTCTTAGTAAATTTGTGACTTTTTTTATCTCTTCTAAAACTTGTTCCGCTATAGATTTATTCAAGTTCGCTTGGTAGGTTATGCGATGCTTTCTTCTGTCCTTCTTGGATTTCAAATTAATAATATTTCTCTCTTTGATATATCTGCTAATCCTGGTTCTGTTAACCACTTATACAATTTCCACGTGTTTCTTATGAACAGCTTTCATCTTGCCTTCAATATGTTAAGTGGATGTCAGATTTTCCAAGTGCTCATTTCTCATCCATTTCAGACTGTTTAAAACAAATGGTATGGCAGGAGTATTCAAATGGAACACATATATACGATCCATTGCCGACGATGTAGGAAACTGGTCACTTACTTGTAAGTCTTCAGTCTTCCAGAGCAGTACAAGGTACCCACCATTGTTTCAGATTATTTGACGATGATCACACACACACACACACACACACACACACACACACACACACACACACACATATATATATATATATATATATATATATAAATATATATATATATATATATATATATACATATATAAATATGTATATATATAGATAGATAGATAGATAAACCTAGTGAGCCAGACAAACCTACCCAGGTATCACCTAAGCGGATCTTCAGGGAAAGCTCTTTCTCTGACGATCCGCCTAGTTGAAACCTGGGTAGGTTTGTCTGACTCACTAGGTTTATCTAGATCTGCTCTACGGTTGTATGGAGCTCTTTTGTTAGTTAGTTGTTTACTCGTGTCGGGTTTTTTTTGTTTGGGCTTTAAACCTGTATCTGTGCGATTTTTTTCCACAGACTTTCATGTTTCTAGCTCTTTCTTTTTTTAAAA
The DNA here is from genome assembly GCA_903632075.3 of Acanthosepion pharaonis. Lineage (NCBI taxonomy): Eukaryota > Metazoa > Mollusca > Cephalopoda > Sepiida > Sepiidae > Acanthosepion > Acanthosepion pharaonis. The sequence goes on along the minus strand of CAHIKZ030002312.1, from coordinate 717,994 downwards.
AACATTTTTTTTTCTTCGAGATTGATTTGATTACTGGCAAATCAAAAATTCAAAGGTTTTTCGAAACTAGTATAGTTCCCTATATCTGTGTGCATATATATATATATATATATATATATATACATATATATATATATATATATATATATATATATATATATAGATAGATAGATAGATAGATAGATAGATATATAGACAGTAATAATAACATTTACTGGCCTGAATGTCCTAGAAATTTTCAGGCCAGTAAGTGTTATTAATACTGTTTATTGTAAAAAACAGCATTTATTTAAATATAAATATTTGTATCTATAAAAGAATGTATAAACATAAAATGTCTTAAAATAATTGTCGGACTTTGTCAATTTCATTATATATATATATATATATATATATATATATATATATATATATATATATATATATATAAGTTCGACTCGAGTTTAAAGAGAGTTTGTGTCCTAAAATGCCATTTAAGGGAAGGGGAGCCAGTGAGAGTACATCTGTTCATTATGAGGCGAGACAGAAAAAATAATGGTCTGTTCGATAATCATACAATGTTACGAGCCTGGTTTTGTAGATATTGAATGTTACACGCTCGTTTTTTTCCACATTTGAACAATTAGAGTTACCTCAGAGAAGAGAGATGATTGGCCTGGCTGTGCTCATCTATATTTTGGGAGTTAAGTTAAGACTTAGAGATAAAATACCTGAAGTTGATCTAGGGAGAAATCTGCCAGATAGGTTTGCTTCGAAAAACGAAGCGAGTTAGAAACATAAAAATAAAACGACAGAAATGATGTAACCTATATTAAAATGTGCCTATCATTTATTCCAGTCGAATATAACCAATTAGTCTTGATGTAGGATGTCTTCGGAATAAAATAAATAAAAATTCATAGAGAAATGTGCTCTGAAATTAATAAGGAATATGAAGTATGTTGGGAAATGTCTTCGTGTCGTTCGCATCTCATCGCGAATGTTGCCATCAGCAAAACTCAGGGAAAATATGTCATAACCCAGAAATGAAAGTTTTAATCAATTTCATTCCAGCCGCAAGGTACTGGCGCGATTTAATGCGAAAGCGCTAGCGTACAGATCGGCGAAGATCGAAAATAACATAGGTAGGCAGATAGGAATAAAACGACAGATTGAAAGACACACACAGACACAGCCACACACACAGACACAGACACACAGAGACACACACACACATATATATATAGATAGATAGATAGATAGATAGATAGATAGATAGATAGATAGATAGAGTGATTGATATATAGATAGATAGATTGATAGAAAGGTAAATAAACAGATAGAGAGATAAAAAGAATTGCGAAGGAAATATCGATATCCGCTCTGTTTATAAAAATATCACCAAATTTTTAAAGGAAACACGCATTTTATAAATGAATGTAATGATTAGTCAAAAGCAAGGTGACCTCTGATAGATAGATAGATAGATAGATAGATAGATAGATAGATAGATAGATAGACGCAGAGTTAGAGATATAGGTAAGAAGAGAATGAGATAAATAGGAACAGAGCTATATAGCTAGATAGATAATTAGAGATACATACATACAATGAAGTTTGGTTTTTGTTTATAATGATTAATGCTTCTGGCATGTGTATTCATTTTTACAGTTTATGTGTTATAATATTTTTGTCTTTCGTAAAGCTATCACGGATCTCGTGTAATTTTTGTATTCGTTGGTGATATGTGGTTTAAATTAACTGCCATATAATCATGAGTATAGTGCGTTTTCTTAATCAGTTTTTTTTTACCAAAATTAGGTGGTTGCTCTATTCACAGGTAATACATTTGATATACTATTTTTGAGTCAAGCTCAGGGTAAAGAAGCTACCCTAATTAGGCCTGAACGAAAACAGAAGTCCAATATCCCTAACTTCATATAAGATTTCTTACGGTTTTCCAAATAGTGTTGCTAAAATATTGGGGTCGCACAATACACGAGCTAATAAGAAAAATCATAGCATTCAGTCGTTGCATTATGCATGCATATATGCAGTTTTACCGGATAAATTGCACATTAAACCGCACGATAGTATAGTGCTTGTATATGCAATGTATGAGATTAATGTGTTTTAATAATTATTAGGCAAGAAAAAAAACATCCAAGTGTGCAAATGTATTCGCAAACAAATTTTGCTTGTTGAAGTTTTATTTTTTAGTTGTTTGTTTGGTGGTGTTCATTTTATAGTCTTTCTTCAGTTTTGGGGAATAAGTTTTTAGTATTTTTTTTTTAAATTTAAAAAATAACAGTGCTCGATACAAAGTAGAGCATAACATTATAATTATTTAAAAAAAAATATGTCTACATCACTACACAGAAATTACTATTTCGAAACCGATACTCAAGACCTGAAGTTCAATTTCAAAATTAAACTTAAAAATTAGAGCATGGTTTCATTCTCAAGCGATGTTAAGAATAACTTACGACGAAATCAAAAAAATATAATTATAATATAGGTGATACAAATTATTAGGAGATTTGAGATAATCATAATTAAGTAATTCATCGAGTCTAGAAGAATCCTCAACAGAATCCAGAAAGAACTGGACGGCCGTTTCGCCCTACATTTGGGACTCATTAGCAGTGAACATCCCTACCGAAAATTGAAAACCTGACCGTTACAGTACGACGCAATCGTCATACCGACTGTACCAACGAGCCTCGGTGCGGAAGAGGTAACGAACTAGACTCTATACAGAACTGATCGATCATAAATTCCGTGGTGGAACACATCCGAGTTTCCTTACCCATAGAACTGTGCACCCACGAGCCGCCACGACTACTATCCACAAGCCGCCCCGACTGAAGTATTATATATATATATATATATATATATATATATATATATATATATATATATATGAAAATATATAGAAAATAGGAAAGAACTGGTTAGGTAAATAATCCAAAGTTCCTTAGTATTTTAGTTATTATTTTTAAAAAATAATGCTCG
>CAHIKZ030002312.1:705000-710000 GCA_903632075.3 Acanthosepion pharaonis | reverse complement strand
AACTCACCAATACTTTTATTGGTGTAGTTCATAATCTTGTCAAATAGCTGAATTCTTGATGCTTCGCTAGGGCTATCAAGGGTGTTTTTATCGTGACACCAACACTAAATGGATTGCCAACCAAGGCTCAGAGAGACTCCATCCACCCTCCTCTAAGAGAAGGTTTGAATTCAGAGTTTTCCTTCTCCTAGACCAGTTGCCATCCAAGGCTATACAACAGCTTCTATAAATACTTTCATAGTAATTTTTTGGATGTGTTCTGCATTATGGTTTATTTATTCCCTTCCACCCACAGACATGAATTGTACATATGAGGACTAATTAGCTCTTTTAACAGAGTGATTGAAGTATTATAGTAGTCGCAGTAAGAATGGTATGTAAGAATGCGTTGTTTTGGAGTTAGGGATATTGTGGTAAGTGTATGATTGTAACTAGCTAAGTTTAAGAGAGAAGAAGGCCGTCCTTTAACTCATTCCCCTTTTTGGTTTTATATCACATTTTGCATTTTCACAATTAAATATCGCTCTTCCCTATACTAGACTTTTTGAAGTTAAACGCCGTATTTAACTGGCGTCTAGATCTTATCAAATTACAGATGTGCTGCCTCGTTTTAACCGTAAATTCTATGCTAACAGCTTGTTCTCTCGCAATTATCGCTGGCGGAACTCACTTCCGGTTCCATGATTTCCAGACAACTTTAATCTTCAAAAATTTAAATGCTATGTCAATCGCTCCCTACTGTCCACCTGATTCCACTTTTATCTTCCCGCTTATTAATGCCGGTTCTGTTCCTAATTCTTCCACACTGTGTAACCCTTGAATCTTAGTGTTGTATCCTTAAAGAAGGTTACAAAGAGACAAAGGTGGTACTCGAGTTAAATGAACGGCAGCACGAGCGTAGAAGAAAGAAAGAGAGATTTATTGCAAAGATAATGCACTACAAAAAGACAGGGAATCGGTTAGCAAGCTAGTAATTCCTGAAGCAAGGTTATTTATCTTACCTCCCCGTGAGGCAGGATGTGGCACAAGGCCTTCTTTTTAATGCGGGGCAAAACCAAGCCCATAGGCTCGAGAAAAAATTCAATGTAGCCGTCTACCACCCCCGATGAGACTCTGCCCTTCGGCATAGGCTTGTCTGGGGTCCTCTCTGCCCGAAGACAGCGAGTCCGAACAGCACAGCTGGAGACCGAACTTCAACTAATTTCCAAAGCAAGTCCGCTAGGTATATCCTGTGCTTATATATATATATATATATATATATATATATATATATATATATATATATATATAAATCAGTCCACATATGCGATAGGGAGTGTGGGACATTTCCATTACAACACTTTACTGTCTTGCATGAGGGATATGGACAGTCATGTCTCTCAAAATAACACATCATGTATGTGCCTTACTAACGTTTCTCAATATTACAACGGCCGGAACGTTTTGATGAATATGGTAACAAAGATGATGACAATAGTCCGAATAATGTAAATTGCGGATATAACACCCCGTCTCAGAAATATACACAGATACTGATGGAATTTTCAGTATCATTCTATAGAACCCCATTTACCTTGTGCCCGACTTTTTCTTAATGTTTGGGGAAGATTGTCCTGCAATACTTGTCAGGCGCCGCTATCTATTTTTGTGTATCTATTCAATTCATTTTCTATCCGTATGCAGACTGTATACCTGTTGCATATATTAAAATAGATAAAAAATTAACCGTAATTTAGAAGAATATATACCTGTTTATACTTCTGAGATGATGCATTGTAACTATTTACACTGTTTGATTCGTTGTTCTCATCATTACTACCTTATCCACGACGTTTCGGCCTTCTTCAGGTGAGAATTGGAATTTCGAACCGAACGTTTTATTTCGTCAACAGAGATACATAGTCCAGGGAATAAAAGCGTTCGTTGATTGATTCAAAAGTGAATTGATCCAAAGAGTTATGAGTTCAATCCCCGCCACAGTAGAGAGAACAAAATCTTGAAGTGTTATCAAGGATAATTAACTAAAACTGAGATATTGTTTTATCTATCCTCGTTGACTAAATAAAAATCTCGGTTCGAAATCCCAAATGTCACCTGAAGTAGGCCGGAGCGTACAACGACCGTTATGTCGTGCATATGGCGATAAAGATAAGGGCAACAAGGGCGAACAATGTAAATAGTGTAATTATGACTACATCCTCAAGGCACTTGATGTAGGCCTCCGTATTGAGTCTGTAGTGGCCATCACTAGCGATCCCTCAAAACAGCTTCATAAACAATATTAAACTTATCCAACTCATCAGTTTCCAAAGTTCTGTCGAAGGGAATAAGGTCATGTTTTTTTTTCTCATTTGCAGTCGACAAACAATGCACATGCGCTAAATTAAAAATATAAAATGACGACAATTTAACCTTCGCACCAGGTATATAAATAATACATGCATATATCTTATAGCTATCTCACTCTTTCTCGTTATATATATATATATATATATATATATATATATATATATATATATATATATGCATATGCGCATATATATATATATATATATATATATATATGTGTGTGTGTGTAGAATAAATATACGCTAGAATTACCGATTTCTCTCTGCCGAGTGATGACGGCTTAGTGGTAGAAACTCTGACTGAAACTAAATCGTTTGCGTTTCGGTCCTAGCTTGAGGTATTCGGATGTCTACTCGCACTGATACAATACTCTCAGAGAATGACATACATATATATATATATATATATATATATATATATATATATATATATATATATATATATATATATATATATATATATATATATATATATGGTGTTCAACATTCAGTCCCAAGAAGGGGTGGGTTACAATGTAAGAGGTACCATTCATGTGAATATGCGTCGAAGATAACGGTTGGCCCTTAACTTAAACAGGTTAAGTTGGTAATTACCGCGGAAGCATCCTCTTGGGAGTCCGTTCCACAAAGCTGCAGCTGAATTGCAACGTATCTAGCCTAGCATTTCTCAATTGTGAAATCTGGAACTCGAGGAACAAAAGCATATAGTTCGTCTGAACACGTTCCATGGAATTAGAGATAGACCAGCGTGAGACTTGGAAAAGAATTAATCACCCACAAGACGCAGACCTTGCCATATATGAAGAGAAGCCGGCTAGTTTTCACTTTCCAAAGTGGAGACTGGACAACTCCCATATGGCAGCAGTACTATATTTTCGGCCTGATATCGTTCTTGTATATATCGCGTATTCTTACATACTTAATGAAGCGGTATCAATCATCCCCTGCTATCTGTAGGGATGCATTGAATATACGAGTTACATTTGAGGTCTGAGTTGAAGTTGAGTATCAATAGGAGTTCAATGCTCTCTCAAGAGTGTACCCGTTATTCGTGATATGTGAAAATTCAGGGTCGACTCGGCGATGATGAAACATCCCTAATTGGATTTTAGACGCATTGAAAGGGATCAGCCATTTTCCATCTCCTGATCTGTTAAAGCTAGGTCAGAGTAAAAATCAGTTGTTAAGCACTGGCTGTCTGGAATTTTTGAGGTGTACTCATATTCCGTTGTATCATCAATAGAGATATTCACAAATGAGTAGAGACTTAGGCAGATCATTATTGCAAACTAGAAAGGGGCTTAGACCAAGGAGCGAGCCTTAGGGAACGCCTTCGTTTATTGCTTGTGTCTCAGAGGACGAACTATTAATAAATCACTTCAGTGACCTACTCGTTAGGAATGACTTGATAATTGAGAAGGCTATTCCAACGATACCATATCTAGAGAGTTTGCGGAGTTGGTCTATGCTACACAAATGTCTTTGAAATAATCTAATACGATCGTCATTCAGTTATATGCTCTTTAGAACCTCCCTTATTCTACAAGTAATGGCGGTTAAGACATCAGCAATGGACCGAAACTATTAAAATTCTTACTGTTTGAAGCTAAAGATGTCTCTTTCGAGGTGATCAACAAATTTCATAACGTCAAAAAAGTTTGCTGATGAAGGTCATACCTCCATTCAGAATTTGATTGGATATCTTCCAGAACTCCCTCAATCCATATTAGTTGTTTTGGAAGCGGTTAAGGTGGATTTATAAAATACGAGGATGGACGATCGACCGTATTCTTGAATCCAGCGTATAGAATTGATTTATTCCACAGACATGGGAAGGATTTCTCCTTCAAGCAGCAGTTAAATAACTTCGCTAAAGTGATATTCTTAAGAACAACTAGAGGGGTTTTATCTAGACTGGCAAAAAGTGGAGCAATGGATAGTGGTTCTGATTGAGGAGTCGGAGAGCCGAGTTTGAATCCCAGTCGAATCCATTAGATTCATATGTGTTAAACTCTTGGGAAAGGTATGAATCCTCTTCTTCCCCCAATTGTGGGTAAATAGCAGGATAGGCCGGGTTCTTTTGCCTTGGATGACAACTGGTCTACCTCAGAAAGAAAGGGCAAACTACTGTGGGAACAATCTGCCTCGTCAGTCATGTATCGAAAGATACATGATCACCTACGCGTGTATCACGCATGACTGACTGGTAAACTTTTTAGGGTCAAACTTTTGAAAAAAAAGTCTTGCGAATTCTCGGGCTGCGATAAAACTGTTACTGAGATTGTGCTGGAAGGAAATGGTCTTTCGCATCTGATCTTGAGTAAGAAGCAAAGATCATGGCGTAGAGCTTTGAATTATTTGACGTTAACATGACCTCAGGACCATTTATAATCGTAGGCACTGACGTCATACATCCATTCAGAATTTGATTGGATATCTTCCAGAACTCCCTCAATCCATATTGGTTGTTTTCGAACCGGTTAAGGTGGATTTATAAGCTTTAAGAGAATTGAATTTCTTCAGTGGTAATCCAAATGTAGAAGGTCAAGTTAGTACGGGTGCTGTTTATAGAATATCACAGACAGGCGATACAAATATCTGCCTGGTCTGCAGTGTTGTGAGGCCAGGTGTGATCCTAATGAAGAAATGCAT
>CAHIKZ030002312.1:662500-700000 GCA_903632075.3 Acanthosepion pharaonis | reverse complement strand
TCTGTTCCTGACTCATTACAATCCAAACTTTGACATCACTGTAGCCAGCGATGCTAGCTCTTACGATATCGGGGCGTGTATTGTACATAAGCTAAAGGATGGATCGGTAAAGCCAATCGCCCATGCGTCTACGACGCTATTACCAGCTGGAAGAGGTTACATGAAAATAGTAAAGGAAGCCTTAGGTGTAATTTTTGCGGTAACTAAATTGCATAAATTTATTCATGGAAGGCATTTTGTGTTGCAGACAGAGCATCGTCCACTTCCTACTATCTTTGGATCACAAAGGTTCTGCCAACACATACGGCTAATAGACAGCAAAGATGTGGAACCATTCTCCTCAATTATAAATACAAAATAGACTTTCTTCCATCTACTAAATTCTGTTATGCAGACGGGTTATCGAGATTGATACCTAAATATGCTGAACCCCTGGAAGACACTGTCATTGCTTCCATAAGAACAAAGGTCGACGTAAAATGCAACTTGTGCAATACTGTCAGGGAGCTTCCAATAACAATCAACAAAATAATAGACAAAGAGTCTGAGGATGACTTCATAAGGGAAATAAAGGACAAATTAAAAAGCAAAGATCAGAGTATTTCAGAAGTATACTCACTTTGTAAGGGCATATTAATGTACGGAGACAGAGTAGTAATTCCATCTACACTTCAGAATAGAATGCTAAAGGAATTCCATGTTGGCCATCCGGGAACTTCAACAAGGAAGAGTCTGGTGAGGAGTTACGTCTACTTGCCCAACATGGACAGAGGTATTGAGAACACGGTAAGATCGTGCAAAGGATGTGCTTTTGCTGCTAAAGCTCCCCGATAAAATTCAATCCCTGGCCTAAAACCCGATCGTCCGTGGTCGCGGATATATAGTGATTTTGCTGCACCCTTGATAGTTTTCACTCCATCGTAGTAGTTGACAGTCATTCCAAGTGGCTAGAGGTATTGAAATGCAAGAAGCAGATCGCGGAAGTGACAGTCAAGTTTCATAAACGAGATATTTTCCCGGTTCGGAGTCGTTGACTGTATTGTAACAGTCAATGGCACACAACTTACATCGTGTGAATTTAAGGAGTTTTCTCAGTCATTTCTGATGAACATGCTACCACGGCGAAATATCACCCAAGAAGTAAGGAACAGGCAGAGTGTTTTGTAGATACTTTTAAGAGAGCACTGAGGAAAACGAGAGATACTCCTACCGATACGGCTATACAACAGTTTTTTGCAGGTCTATCGTGTAACTCCTAATAGTAATGTTCCATCTGCTGAGACGTCAGCGAAGTTCATATTTGCCAAGGAATAAAAGTCGATATTTACAAATTCCTTCTGGATGAAACAAAAGCGGGTAATAAGAATAAAGTGTTTAGGAAGCGCTTTAGGATCAGCGAAAAGGTTTATTTCGTGTATTTGTAAATACCAAAGGTCACCAAAGGGAGATAGGGATAATTGACAAACAAATTAGGAAAATGATGTACATGGTTCAAGAGCCAATGTTTGTACATAAACGTCATGTTAACCAAATCAGAAGAAGGCATGAATGCATGATCGATAGGGATCCCATAGAAGACACTATAGACGTCATCTGGGACACATTCGAGGTTCCAATAACACAATCAGTACCAGAGCTCTGAAGGCCCAAAAGGGAGAACACTTTTCAATTTGAAACAATGACTACAGAAAAGGAAAAAAATGAGAAAAAAAAACCTCCTCACGTATAAACATTTGAATTACCAGAAAACACAATACTCATTGGATTTACAATTAAAACTTATCCAATTTTTTTTCATTATCTTGGTATAATTAATAGAGACTATTCTAATACGTGAGATGCGTGTCGTAATCTAAAAAAAAAAAGACAAAATGAATTGTTACGTAAATCCTACATGTAACTTTTTCAAAGTGGTTGTTTCTGATTTTTTTTTTTGATTTTTTTTTTTCGGTTGAATAAAGTAATGTGTGGTAATGAACAAAAAAGAGACTCCATGCGGAGTAAGGATGGAAAGGGAAGAGCGTTGTGGTGTTTTCCCTCTAATGAGGCTATTGTGGATTCTTCCATTTACTATAATGGAACAGTGATATACTGAACGCTGATCAACCGACATACATTCCCAAGTCATGTAACACATTTCTGTTTCATTTACAGTTCCATATACTATTTATCTGCAAACTCTTGTTTTTCATTCCTTAACCAATTATTTGGTCATCAGAATTTAGATACCATTAAGGAGATTGTATCTCTGATAAAAATGTTAATAGTTATGTTGCTTATACAACGACCATGCTGACGAGATGGCTTTCATTTAACTTGGATGAGCTTAGTTCAATCTTATAACCTTTAAAGGAACACTCGTGTCCATTCTCTCAGTTTAGAGAGATATTATTTGAAAATATCTATATTACCCAAAACATTAATAAGCAAAAATTAAAATTCTAGAAATCCTTTATATACGAGAATTAAAGCCAAAAATAAAATCAACTAGGAATATAGCATTACATTTCTTAAATATTTGTAGTAACAAATTTATATATATATATATATATATATATATATATATATATATTTTATTATTATTATTATTATTATTATAACTTAAGGAATACAAAGGTTGCCGCCCTTGCATGAGACAAATAGTGAATTTGAAATTGATATAAAACGATAAAAAAACGCAGTAAAAATATTTTGAATTTGCATATACACACTGCATTTAACCCCTAAAGATGGTCTCAGATGACACTGAAAGTACTTGGGAAAATAAAATAAAAAAATTAAAAGAAAATGTTGGTATTTTTCTTAATCAAGTTTCTGCGTCTACTATGAAATTTATTCGTGGACTCGAAAGGATTATAAAAATAAACAGGCATATTATGCCTAAATTATCTTGCAATACCTGCTTGAACAGATATATATATATATATATATATATATATATATATATATATATATATATATATATATATATATATAATATATTCTGAGTGTTATTCTCATCTTCCATGCCACATTCGCAACTTTTCGGCTGTTGATGATCCGGCCTTCTTCATGTGAAAAAGGCCGGAACTCAGAACAGCCGAAATGTTGTGAATATGACAATGAAGATGAGGATAACATTCTGAATAATTTAAATAATCATGATATCTCAGCTCAGAGATAAAAAACAGTACTATGTTGAACAGACCTCAGGTACACCTTGTCAGAGAGAGTGGTTAATCTGACGGAATGATTCGTTTACCAATTCAATAACGATCAAGGCCTTGGTTACGATTACTTATAAATTTCTGCGAACTGAAACATAGATGCTTTCGTCATCCTTTCATCTACACACATTCACTCAAATTTTTAGGGTATCTCAAACCGTAGTATGAATTTCAGGTAATCCACAACGATGCTGTCCACTTCTTCCTAGGCCGATATTTTCAAAAAGAAACCTTGATATAAAAATGATCATGTTTATTATAGCGATCTATTAAAACTGTGATTTCTGTAATCTAAAACTTTCACACGTGAGGCTCTATGTTAATTTGTTTGAGATCATTTTCTTTACCTTGTATTATGTTCGCTTTGGGAAATATCAATTTTTGATTTGACTTGATGGCAACCAGAAAGATAAACAAACAAATCGCAAGAGAACTTTTTCTCTAAATTCTTCTTTTTTTTTTATAGAATATTTCGCCCCGACCATCTACATGAAAAGCCAGTCTTCCTTGACAAACAGATATGTTCGGCCGATTCTGAGATTATTTCTCCTTTTGAAGTGGTCCTATCAGATGAAGATCTTGACAATGGGTAGATGAAGCAAACATTAATGAGAATAGTGAAAGAGAACAAAATAAGCAGACGTAAGATGAAGAAGACAAACGATTGTGTAAAAAAGAAGAAGAAGAAGAAGAAGAAGAAGAAGAAGAAGAAGAAGAACGACGATAACGATGACGACGTCGGGAAAAGAAACAATTTTTATCAGTACAAACAAAATTGAAAAAGAATAGAAGAAGAAAAATGAGAAAGAAAAAAAGTACAAGAAGAAAAGAAGATGAAAAAGAAGGAAAAAGGATGAAGTTTATGACTTAAAAGAAAGGAGAAACAATAAAATAAAGAAAGAAAAAGTGAAGGTACACATAAAAAGTTAGACGAAGAATAGAGCAAAAAGAGATAGAAGAAAAGAAGGAAAAAGTAAGATAAAATTTATGAAGTAGAAGAAAAAAGGAATAGAATATAATAATAAGAAAAAAGAATTAAGAATGAATTCCCAGGATTTTAGACAGAGAAGAAGGAACAAAATAAAAAGAAGACGAAAAAGAAGAAAACGAACAGGAAAAAAGAAGATAACGTTCATTAATTAAAAGAAAAGAGAAACAATAAAATTAAATAGAATAAAATGACTTAACACTTAGATATTAGAAGAGGACGGAAAAGTAGAAAAAGAAGAAGAAGAAAGAAAGAAAGAAAGAAAGAAAGAAAGAAAACGAAAAAGTTAATCGATTAAAAAGATATAAATGTAATGGAATAAAATCGAAAACATTGAATAAATTCAAAGATATTAAATAGAGAAGAAGAGAAAAAGAAGAAGAAGAAGAAGAAGAAGAAGAAGAAGAAGAAGAAGAAAAAGTGATATGAAGACAAAAAGAAAAATCGAAATACAAGGAAAGAAGGTAAAAATGCTGGAGGAAGAGGAGAAGCAGAAGGAAGAATTGTAAACTGAGGAGACATACAAATTGAACGAATGAATAATTCAGAATAGGGAAAGGAAAAAAAAAACAATCGTAAATTACATAGGTGGAAATGGAGAAATACAAACAGAAGAAAATAATATTATATTTAAAGGCGAAAAAAGTGAGGGAAAGAATTACATGAAGAACTCGTTTGATCAGCGTGACAGAGAAAAGAGGAAATGAATGGGCAAGAACAAAAATAAAATAGACAATGATAAACAAGAGAAGAGACGGCAATTACGGTCATACCGATGCCAATGTTGAAAATTGCTGAAATGACATTAGATAATTGGAGGTATCGCATGTGTAAAGGAGTATGTCCTCTATTTTAAGTGGCAAACTCCTAAAAGTACACGTGACACAGACACACTCACTCATATATATATATATATATGTGTGTGTGTGTGTGTGTGTGTATCTGTGTGTGTGTGTCTGTGTGTGTGCGTGTGTGTAGTATAGTAAAGTATCTATCGTAGTATAGTAAACCATCTACAAGACATCAGTAATAATATACACACTTAAAAAATTTTGCACGAAATAAGTTCAAGTTCATTTAGAGTTGTGAAACCACAGAGGTGTGTCCGAATTCCGTTTTATATTTTATATATATATATATATATATATATATATATATATATATATATATATATATATATTATGAAGAACTTGGTAATCCGTATGGGTAATCCCAAGGAGGATAAAATCCAGAGAGCTCAATGTAAAGCCAGAGCTAATATTTTAAAGTGGTCTGTTTTTCTTTAATATACATATATATATATATATATAGATAACTAGACTCGTTCCGAAAAAACCTCGAATTTTTGATTTGCTAATCAAATCAATCTCGAGGGAAAGAAAGGTTTTAAAAAAAGAAAGAGCTACAAACATGAACTTCTGCCGACAAAAAAATCGCACAGATGCAGGTCTGAAGGCCAAAGAAAAAACCCCGATACGAGTAAAAAAACTAACTAACAAAAGAGCTCAATACAACCGTAGAGCAGACCTAGATAGACCTAGAGATCCAGACAAAGATACCTAGGTTTCACCTAAACGGATCGTCACGGAAAGTTAGGCTAACGAGGCAAAGAGAAACACATATTTATAGCTAAAATCATACCACGTGACAAAAAAAAAAAAAAACTAAGTGGGGGGTAAATATTTATTTAACAAAAAAAAAATCCTCAAGGTGGAAAGTCAATAAATAATCTTGAATGGACTTTGAAGATGGAAGCTATATTATGAATGTTGGTACCATTACTGAAGGCCTGAATGATCTTTTTCTTCTCACCATTGCTCAGATGGGAAGAAGTAGTGGTGCGAGCACAAAACGATTTTAACCAGTTCCCAAAGGATTTTTCTGTGATTATTATAACAAGTAGTGTCAAGATGGCTATAAGTCATATCGGAAAACCTGGGTGAGGGAAACTCAATTAGTCTAGTGCTTATTTTAGATATTAAACATTTTATGGGATGAACAATTATCGCACGCTGTTACACGATTTAGAACAATTACCTGTTAAACCTAGTATATATATATATATATATATATATATATATATATATATATATATTGTGTATATTTAGGCAGCAATTTTTCATTAATGCATGCTTCATTAAATAATATAGACAAGGTTTGTCTAGTTAATTTAAATAAGTTCCTTTCATATTGTCTGATAAGCTTAATCACATTATCGTTGAAAGACGAATGGAAAACATCATATTAATACATGTTTAAATCCAATCTAAGCTTTCGGCTTATACAAGCCATTATCAAAGATAACAATTTGAAAAAATCAAACAACACACCCTTGCTGCATTAAAATTTCCAAGTAACAACAAATATATACTTGACGCGGATGCAAAAATCGCGTCTAAGCTCGTGACGTCACACATGACCACGCGACAGCGAAAAACCAGAAGTATTACGTATTGAAGCCGTTGGTATATATATATATATATATATATATATATATATATATATATATATATATATAGGGAGACCAGAATTGTTATATCTACGGGAGAAGTATCCGCCCTGTCATACATTTATTGATATTGATAGTGTGAACATAGACAGTGTGTTTATGTCGAAACTAGAAATATACCGATATTGAATATATATATATATATATATATATATATATATATATATATATATATGGGGATGCTCTGTTTAATGTGTATATTTGTTAAAGTGTGTGGACAGAAAGTGAGACACTTTCAATATTATGATTAACGCAAAAATGTGACCTTTTAGATTTGACGACGCCAAGGAATGTTATACAGATTGCAGAGTTGATCGTACTAGTGAAGCGAGGCCGCGCCCTCCCATTGCACCAGAGTGCTAGCACTGAGGCCAGTGCAACCGACGGTTGCGGGGCCTAAAGGAAATTTTGTTCTTGTCCCGGGTGTATGCGCTCGGGTCCCTACCTTAAAATCGACCTTGTGTCTCATCTCGTTTTATTTGGGGGACAGAGTAATTACCGTGAAGCAAAAGTGAAAAACTTGAACCACTTACACTAGAACTGCAAAATTTTGTGATTTCCGTCTTACCCATACTACTTGTCATAGCTGATTTTTTTTTATCAAAATTACAATAATCGATATTATATAAATTAGAAATGTCGAGGAACATTTAGAATTTTAACGGATCGGATTCCAGAACTTTCTCCAATGGAAATGAAGGACTATTCCTTCTAGGAGGCCACATAACTTGAGCGCCTCTTGGGACTTACACTGAAGCCATACCTCAATTGGAGCTCATACGTACGATTCATTGCAAAAGATAATGAAAAAAACAGTCAAAATGCGAGACTCACAAGAGAGAATATAGGCAAGGAAAATAACACATAACTTGTCCAACGATCTTGTGTAAATGGATGGCCGAACAAGTTTTAGGTGAGATAACAATATAACGGTATTTATTAAGAGGTAGAAAGAACAAGAATGTGTGGAGAGCTATGATCGTCAAAGCAACACAGCACATAGAACAAGAAACTACTGAAACTCTGTAAATTTGAATGATACCACTTGCTCTGTTGTACAGAGTGACCCCAAACACTATTTTCGAATATACAATGTTGAAACCACCTGAAGAAGGCCTGGGTGTACAATGGCCGAAACGTTGTAATAAATATGGCGACAAAGATGAGAACAATAGTCCGAATAATGTAAATAGTGTACATAATACCTCATCTTAGAAATATAGACAGATTCTGAAAGGCCGAAACGTTGTAACAAATATGGCGACAAAGATAAGGACAATAGTCCGAATAATGTAAATAGTGTACATAATACCTCATCTTAGAAATATAGACAGATTCTGAAAGGCCAAAACGTTGTAACAAATATGGCGACAAAGATGAGGACAATAGTCCGAATAATGTAAATAGTGTACATAATACCTCATCTTAGAAATATAGACAGATTCTGAAAGGCCGAAACGTTGTAACAAATATGGCGACAAAGATAAGGACAATAGTCCGAATAATGTAAATAGTGTACATAATACCTCATCTTAGAAATATAGGCAGATTCTGAAAGGCCGAAACGTTGTAATAAATATGGCGACAAAGATGAGGACAATAGTCCGAATAATGTAAATAGTGTACATAATACCTCATCTTAGAAATATAGACAGATTCTGAGAGGCCGAAATGTTGTAACAAATATGGCGACAAAGATAAGGACAATAGTCCGAATAATGTAAATAGTGTACATAATACCTCATCTCAGAAATATAGACAGATACTGAAAGGCCGAAACGTTGTAACAAATATGGTGACAAAGATAAGGACAATAGTCCGAATAATTTGAATAGTGTATATAATACTTCATCTCAGAAATATAGATAGATACTGAAAGGCCGAAACATTCTAATAAATATGGCGACAAAGATGAAGACATTAGTCCGAATAATATGAATAGTGTACATAATACCTCATCTTATGAATATAGACAGATACAATGTTAATTTTTTTCGGGTTATAATTAATAAGATTGCTTTTTTACGATCTTTTGCTCGCCAGAGTAAATTCTAAGAATTCCATCTGTTATATAATATATCAATTTGCTTGTATATTTATTGTTAGGTTTCAATTGCGCAGTAACAGTTTAGCCAGGTTTACGCAATTTTAATAAGAAATTCCGATTAAATCCCATCAAACCTGAGGGAATCATTTTTCCTAAGTAGATTTCTTTGAGATATAGAAAGAAATTTTGGACGTATCCACAATTTTTCTTCACTTTGGATTCTCGTAATAAATCTATTTATCATTATCAGTGTCTATCTTTTATCGAGAAAAACAGATTTTTCAATGTCATGCAGGAAAACGAACACAGTGTTTAAGACAAGATAGATTCTAATTTCAAAGGGAATCCGTTTATGTAGGATTGTGTGGTCGGACAGTTTAAATACCAAACCGCGACAAAAAATTTTAATCCGCATGTCGTTTAATAAATAACTTCAATTACTTATTTTTTCCGGCGTGAAAATTTCAAACCTGAAAAAAATAAATAGCCTTTTGTCAGTTAAAAATAATAATTGATAAATAGAAAAAAAGAATACCAAACATTCATTTCTATAATTTGACGTATATTTATTGATTCCCTTATAAAACCATTTTTGTGTCATGTAAAGTCAGAATCAATGTTTTGGATTGTAAGAATAATTTTTATTTTACGAGTGAATATTATGAAGGCCTTATTCAAAGGCAGATATTAATAAATGTTTAGAGAATAACAATAATCTTGCCCGTTCTATTATTTTATCCATAGCTGAGGAGATGTCTTCACACATTTCCCAAATACATTTGCGCATAAGTGCATGTAACGAACTGGACTGGAATTCGAACCCGGTTCTGCAAATTTTCATTCCCACGTACTATCCATTACATCATTTGTACAATCATTTTTAGTGTGGGTTATAATATGAAAGAGACAGAGTAATATAATGTAAACCACTGTGTGTTTGTTTATTTATCATATTGCTTCGGGTGAGAGGATCATATATATATATATATATACATATATATATATATATATATATATATATTTAAATTTAGATACACCCAACACATGCCTACCCAATTTAAACAATTTGCCCTAGCTGTTACCATGGAAATTTTGATTTCAATTATTAAAGCACGTAAATTTCAGAAATACGTTATTCCAAAAAAATTTCGCTTGAAGATGGAACAGAGCTTACTTTAACTCAGTTTAATTCAAATAATTATATTGAAGTTTTCGGCTCTTGTTTTGAAACATGAGACCTCTTATGTCGCGAGTTGGAATCATATTTTTAAATAAATAATTATATTTATGCTCTACTTTTGTATCGAGCACTATTTTTTAAAAATAATAACTAAAATACTAAGGAACTTTGGATTATTTACCCAACCAGTTCTTTTCCTATTTTTATATATATATATATATATATATATATATATATATATATATATATATATATAACTTTAATTAGGACTGTGTTTGTAGCGTCTAAAAATTATGTATTTATATAATTTGTTTTCGTTATTGTTCGAGTACTTTCGGCATGTCCCTATATTCCTAAGCATAATTTACTTATACTTTAACATGTAAAAGATATTTTTTTGGATACTCCATGAAAATATACCAATTCCGAGCAAGGGAAGCTATAAATTGGCTCTGCTCCGTAAAATTGGATGAGTATTAAATTGCTTTTTTTACCGCCTGAGGATTGTGCAAAAGTAACATTAAACATATTTGCGTCAACATGAAACTTTTAGTCACAGACAGCAATAAATTTTAACTACCGTTTCTCCACACACACACACACACACACACACACACATATATATATATATATATATATATATATATATATATTGCAAAACGCTTGTGTTTGGATAGACGAGAAGTATTATCAGTTTTTAAACAAGCTTCAAGGAAGCAAAAATGATTTTTTTAAATCTAGGAATATTATCGTTCTGTACGTATACACTAAACTTAATAAACAGGGATAGAGAACGAAAGAGCGTTGATTTTTTAAATGTTTTTTTTTTCTGCCAATACCTGTCTCAAGCGCCAAGAGTGAGATTGTTATAAGGGTATACTGGATGGGGTGGGGAGGATGCAAGAAATGCATATTACCAAAATATGTAGGATAAATATAGACTCACCCTAGACATGAAGTTTATATTGTAGCGAGCGAGGAAGCAACCACTCAGGAATCTGTGCAAACAAAATAAGAATTAGTGTGTCTGAGTGAAACTTCTGCGTTAAATGAGAATACGAAGAGAAGGATCCAATCCTGTGTGCGTGTCATGATGGGTTTTAACAGTGAAGTTCTGCACTATTGGAAGTAAGGATTGTAGCTGGTCAAAACATTCGCGATGAAAATAGCGACAGATTAATGAAATTCTAACAATGTTTCGCCCGTGAGAATGGTTCATTCTGTCGAAAATCATTTATTACCCACAAGGCTGCATAACAACCCCATTGTTGTACGTCAAAACTGGAAAGCAAGAAGTGAACAGCTCCAAACCACATATGACAGGAATGCACCAATTCTTGGTCTGCTCTGACGCGTGTAAATGCAAATCTAAGGTGTTGGAAGAGGTATTGATTACTTTAGAGATTATACGAATATACATGTTGTATTTAATGTCTTGAGTGAGCGTTAGATCCAATAGATATTCATGGAAAGGAGACCAAATGAAATTATGAAAGCTGTGGGATTACTGACATCATACCAACAGGGATAGCCTCGTAAATACAAGAAAAACATACAAAGAAATAACACTTAAAGTATGTTAAGTTTTTGTTTTGTCTACTTGTGTGGGTGTTATAGTTATATGTGTTTTAACGTTGCATGTAATAGAGGAAGAATGCCATTTCATCTTACGACAAGCAATGTGCTGAAGACAGGAGATGGCCGTGTCTTGATCCCTCCGGTTTCCGTCGCGGAGAGAATGAGTCCGGCTTTTTTTTGTGCTTTTTGGGGGGGCTTTTTTGTGCTTGAGGGAGTTCTAAATAGTCCAAGCGGTAATGTCGAAGACTCAATATCCTCTACTCTGTAATATCATTCACACAGCAAAAAAGTGTCGTCACCAGCCTATCGCTATTTCTGTGGCAGTTGTTCTAATAAGTTCCAGTCTTTTGTTTCATTAGTTCAATCTTTCACAGATCGGACACAGCATGCTACGTCCACAAACATGAATCAACCTGATTCACCTCCGTGTTTTTCAAATGTTAGAAGAAATTCCACTCAACTTCTTTCCCATAATAACCATTTGGGGAATATATTTCCTGTGTGTATGAGCTTTCCCGAAGACTACAAACGTAACCACTTCAAAGCAACGGTCAGTGTATATAAATCTTCATTATCCTTATAATCTTCACTTCCTAACACCCCCTCTTCCATTGATATACTATACCTCATTTATCATTATGATTTTAACCCTCACTTCCTTGAGGGACTCTTGAGCCTTTTATTTTGCAATTTGAGATGAGATATGATCCGTGAGAGTTGATGGATTGATTTCATTTTTACGGTTTATCATTACGGGTTATTTAAAGCCGATATATATTTGATTGCGAGAATCTTTCTCTTTTTTGCGATTGAATATTTGTTTTTGCAATTTCATGAGAATGAAAATGTTTTGTTTTTTTTTTACATATAATAGTGCCATTATTTAACCCATAACTGGGGGATATGGATTCATACCTCTCCCAAACATATTTACTCGTAACTGAATATAATAAAACGGACTGGAATTCGAACGCGTCTTTCCGAATTCCCATACCGAACCGCTATCAATTAGCAAAAATCTACGTATCCGATATTTGAGAGTTTCAAAAGGAGATATAATCAAAACCTTTTTACTTTATTAATTATTGTATTTTTTTGTACGGGTGCACTGGGATAGATTCCAATCTTGAAAAATCTTGTCAAAAAACCTGTGATTCGACTGTTATACATAAGTAATAAAAAGTTGAGTAAACTTCAAAGACATTTCTGCGTTTACCTTAGCATAGATGCAGAAGTTAGTGCGAAGGACTTTTGCATCGAATTAATATCTTTCTGAATCCTTCACCTGATGCTAATCAATTCCAACAGTGTCTTCGGCATTTCCATTTTAAGATACACAGAAACCTGGTGAAAGTTATCGATATGGAAAGCGAAATCGGAGACGTGTGTTCGAATTTCAGTTATGGTTAATTTGCACACTTTGTACAGATGCTCTCCGAAAAGTCATCAATATGATTCTCTAAACACAAAACCTTAACTGAAACATCAGGTTGTTAGCTTGACACATTGGTGGATAAAGACTGTAATAAGTAAGTAATTATTTCGATAAACCATGCGCCTACAACAAAAATGACGAACAAAAGGAATGATTAATCTGTTCCAATTCCTGACTTAAACATACACTGGCCTAAGAAAAGTTTTTAGCCAGGAGAAATAAACAACATCCAATTTCAAAATTTAAATAGGTAATCCCAACTCAATATAAATAAACAGTATTTGGAACAAGTATGGAGTAGATCCTCCATTTGCTGGTTTCAGTGCTTGTATTCGATTTTTCCTGAATTTATCGCCAATCGTCTGATCCATATTTTGCCAGGCGTCCAACAGCAATATTCCAATCCCTCCATGTTTCACAGTCATCTACAGACATTCAGAGTTCTAAGTCTTATTCTGATTTCTCTAAACATAACCCTGTCTCGAATTTGAATATTGGCAGAATTTACTTTCATCTGACCAAATTACAAATTGGTAAAATTCATAATCTTTTCTCTCGAATTCACTCGCTTAATCCATAAGCCTGATCTTGTTAACCTCTGAAATCAAGGGCATCTTTTTTGCAACTCTTCTTTGATATCCTCGCTCCTTCAGAGTTTTCTCGCCGCATATGGCGACATTTCCATGCTGCTGACGACAATTTCTGATGTCTTCCCTCTTCAGAGGACTTTTCTGTCGCTCAGACACGATGATTGGTCATCTTGAACCTTGTTCTACACAACAATAGCCTTCTTCATTATGTTTCTTAACAATATTATAAACCTGGAAAAAAAACTAACAATTTCTCTATCTGACTTGCCACGCTGATGCCATCCTATTATTTGCCCTTGTAGAAATTCACCAATTTTCTTACTTCCGCAAGCTTTCATTGCAAAATATAAGTCAATATAGTTTATAAATGAGAGAAACTTGATACTAACACAGAATTCTCTGAAAAAAAAGAAGAGATATTATTACACAACCCAACAATTGCTGTAGTTAATGGTGGCTAAAAACTTATAGCATAGTGTAGCGAAACTATATGGAGAGATTTGAAACCTCGGTTGTATAAGCCAAAGAAATATTGAGAGCTTTGGATTTACTGCCAAGTTGAACGGCACAGCACCCATGCTTTACTCCGCCATACCTCGTGTTGAGGCTCTAGTTTGTGGTTTGGCATGTGTACTGTGGTGTAATGCATGTCGGCTCGGAAAGAGATAATCGGAGAGCCGAGTTCGAATCACAATCGATTTCGTTATATTGACTTACGCAAAAATACTCTTGGGGAAGGTATGAATCCAAGCTGTGGGTTGAAGAGTAGGACAGACTGGGTTATTTAGCCTTTGTTAGCAACCAGTCTACAGCAGAAAGAATTGGCAACTACACTGCGTGAAAAAATCTTCTGACTCGTCAGTGATGTCTCGAAAGATGATTAAGCGGCCAAGCTTTTTTAACGTGTGGTTCTTAACTGACTAAATGATTTCGACTATTAATGTCCTTAATATCAAAATAATCTTAGTGCGGGCAATATTAGTTTCCCTTCCTTTTTAATAAAGCCGGTTATTTATACATTTGGTCTTGTGGCTCATAATCTTAGATGTATTTTTCCGTTTCACAGTGCGTCAGATTTGCCCCTCCACTCGTACTGTGTCCCTATAAAGAAAACAGCTTAGATTAGAATCCTCATTTACGACATATATATGGTGTCAAAACAGTCGCTTAAATAATAAAAAAATGTCTGATTTTTCGTATATTTTCTCTCTTTTGTAATGTACATGTGTAATGTTAATTCAAGTCCTGATATCTGAATTTGAAATAAAATTACACATGCAAAAATTCACAATGCAACAAATAACTCTATCTGTATGAGTTGGATGAGGAGGGATCATTATTTACACTATATTCGAACTACTTTTTTGTTGTGACATCTGACCTTCATCAGGACTATATTGATCTGCGTAACCGACAAGGAATTCTTAACTGAACCATTTATTTAATCTAAAGTGCTACATTGTACTCGTTCATTTGCTCGTATCTAGTTCTTACCTTTGGTAGTACTTTGTTATTGCTTGCCATGTTCATGTACACTCCGATCAGCTCTGAGGATCTCAGCAGTAGCCCTAGCGTAGAGATAAATGCAATATGGGATCCGTTAATAAAGAAAAAAAAAGACAAATGATAACAAGTCTTCAATAGTTGCGACAACAGCAGTCAAAATATTAGTAGCACTAATAAGCAGGAAGTTTCTGTTTAAAGCTACAAGAACACTACAAAATTTAACCTGCGTGGCAGTAACGTAGTAGATGGAAGCTTTGGTTCGTGAAACTGGTCAGATAATGATTGTGTGTTCAATCCCCGGGCCGAGCAATGTGTAATTGGACTCAGTGGAAACGAGCTAGAAATAACTGAACAATACTAAAAATAAAGAACTAGACGAGATATCCTTAGACCTTGCAGTGGAACGAAAACAGTCTACCTCCGTAGATTAAATAATGGTTCCAGTTGCAATTCCCTTGCAGGTTAGCCCGCTCAATATAAACCTGATGAAGGCCGAAACGTAGTGATAACAAAAACAATGATGACGACACTCGACTGAATATAAATAGTCTAAAGAAAAAAAGACCCATAATCCTGGAGTTTTGTTTTGGATTTAACAAAGCAGTTAGCACTCGTACAATTTTTCGAAATTTCAAAATTTTATGATTCCTACTTTCACATCTCGATTCTTTCCTTTGGGGATATCTTAGGCTAATTCTTACACCAAAAAAAAAAAAAATAGTACATGAACTCAAGGATAATATATTTTCAGAAATTCTAGAACTATTTTCAGAATAATTAACTATAGTTACGGAGAATAATGTTGAAGAGCGTCTTGGTGTGCAGTAAAAATGGAAGATATTTTTGTCTTATAATTTTTCATCCTAAATAAGAATTAAATTCTGTATAAATCTGCTTTTGAATAATAAAACAAATGTTGAAATGACTTTATTTATAAGTCCCTACCTGACATATGGTATACGATATACTAATTCTGAAAGTACAGTACGTTGTCAAATATTTAAACTTTTGTTTTTTTGTTTGTTATTTTGTTTGTTTTTTGTTTTTATTTGCAAGTGACTCATTTCTTTTGCCCACCAGAGAATATTGATTGCTCAACTCGTTGTTATAATTATTATTATCCTTGCCGCAAACTTCAGCAATCCATTGCATTGTTAGCATAAAACAGGGTCCAGTCTTATGTTATCTTGTGTTATTATTACAGCTGCCATGCCACTACAGAATCAGAAACGACAAACTGTACCAAAGAACAGAAACCATGTCACTTGAGGACTTCCGACAGCAGCAATAACTATAATGAATATTACATGTAAATCGAAGCGGAAATAATGGCATAATCAAGATAGTGACACTTCCCACTATTTCATATAAAATCAATACTGGAAAGATCGATAACAATTACTGAACTTGAAAAACCTGTTATCCTAAAAATTATTTAAGAGAGAGAGTATATAATTTTCAAACGACAGTAGTACTGTCTGCTCAATCAACGAATGTCTAATGTTTCCTTATAAGGAAACGGATAATATTGCAATTATCATGATATTCAAAGGTTAATATTTAATTGTATTTTTTCTTATCATTTTATATTACCTTCAGAATACTTTTCTCCTTTTTTAACAAATATTTGCTGGTATTGTTATAATTAAAACGTATCTCAAACGGCCTTAGGTTTTACTGTTATTTGATGTAATATATAATATACTAAGTTAGATTTTTATAAGGGCTGGGGAAGGAATAAATTAGAAATGCCTATGATGAGGATTTGTACGTGGCCACCTTGAGACGGTGTAATGGTTAGCAAGCTTTTCTCGCTAGAACAATTACGACTGATTAGCGAGTTCGATCGCCCCATATTTTCGGTCTTGTGCCACGTCTAAGCTACGCTTAGAAAATCACTATGAGGATTTGTAGGAAATATAGCATTTAACGCTGGACCAAGAAATAGGTGTTAAGGGTAACTCTCCTCGGGATATTGTTCCACAACGTAATAATTCTTGCTCTTTGTCAAAGGAACAAGGAATAAATGAGGATGATTAGCCATCGAAAACAAAACGCTTTGGACGCTAACTCAGAAAATCTGAACTGGTGTGTCTCAGGAACGTAATTCGTCCGAACATCTGCCACAGTAATAGCGATAAATAACGAAATGACTTCTCGTTGCCCTGGTTTGGTTGAGTTTGGTTAGGGGCAATGGGTCATTTAATGCTGAAATCTAAATATTTTGAACACAACTGCAGGTCTTCAAATACAGATAAAATGTACTGTTGGTCATTTAATATAAATTGTATTCTTGGCATTTCTAGTATAAAATGTATTACTGTTCAGTTTTCTTTAAAATGTTTATGTTGGTAATTTTACTATAAATAATATATACTTGGTAATTTTAATATAAATAGATATTGGTGGTAATTTTTCTATAAATAGCTATTGCTGGTAATTTTACTATAAAATATATTCTATAATTTCATAGTGTTTTCTTTTAGGTTGGAGGTTCACAATTTGCCCAAAACTGTGACCTTAACAAGTACTAAAACTCCGGGTCAAGGTGGACCTGAGAACAACGGCAATTAAGAGGTGGTTCCATGTTCTACAAAATCTCCAATCTCCGGATCAGACATCTTGCTGCCGGATGTAGTTTATCGTCATGACCAGGACTATACTCATTTCCTACTTCACGGCTTTTAATATAGAGTTTTCTAAGTAAAGAGCATTGATTCCCTGGCCTTTTATTTTCCTAATAACACATCGGGAAAAGGGGTTATTAATGCCAGCCTACTGACAGGAAGTTTCTAACCACCAGGAGAGCTGTCAGTTATATGCCATACGGGATATATAGAACCCAGTCTGTCCTGCTATTTACCCATAGCTGGAAGGAGAAGAAGAGGATTCATACTTTTCCCAAGGGTCAGTCAGTCAGTTACGTGTCATGCGTGATACACGCTTAGACGATCATGTATCTTTTAATATATGATTGACGAGGCAGATTTTTTTCCAGCAGTAGGTTGCCATTTCTTTCTGCTGTAGACCAAATGCCATCCAAGGCTATAGAACCCAGTCTGTTCTGCTATTTACCCAAAGGTGGAAGGAGAAGAAGAGGATTCATACATTTCCTAAGTGTATTAGCGCGTTAGGGGATGTAATGGATTCAAATGGAATTCGAACTCGGTCCTCTGATTCCTCAAGTCGAGACGCTATTCATTACACCACCGTTCCTCTACATACCAACACTACCTATTAATATTAAACTTATTTATCTTGCTCTATATAATGGAAAAGTCGATGATGGCTTTCCCCAACTTCATGTCATTTGCAACTCTTTCCGACTTCGTACTTTTCAGTCAAATTTATCGAAAAAACAATTTAAATGCAATATCAATCGTTATCTTAATTCCTGTTATTTTATTGTTCCCTCTACTTAATAAAGTTTACTTTTTCCAATACTCTCACACTCTGTAACACATTGTGTCTAAATGACTTTATTGCCTTGCTTGGTGTGAAATGATCAAAAAAGATCTAAACATCTGATGATTCTTTGCCGCCTCACTTTGTCTCCGTCATGTCATTCATTCATGCAAACACATTTAGTAGCTTACTCGCCGTTTCACTTTGTAATATATCCCGTAATTTCTCCAAGACCTGTGTTCCAAAAATTTCAACCCTTTCTTTCTGATTATATGTTCTTCATTTTCTCATTCGTCACCTGTTCAGTCTTTGATTTTCACAGCATCCGTTTGAGGAAACACCTCCTGTGCTTCGATCTTCAGCAATTGATTATTTTGATTTTGTTTAGCGGCATATCAACCGCCATGTGTTATATAATGCAAATGTAAATATTTTGAACAAAGTTTTATGGCTTCGTCCAAAGATAGAATTTGTATTGTTCGTCATTTTGCTATAAAATAGATATTATTGGTCAATTTTTATACAAAAATCTATTCCTGGTGTCTAAACTATAAAAAATGTATTTTTATACTTTAATAGTGTTTTCTTTTTGTTTGGGGATAACTATTTGCCCATAGCTGGGTCTCTATCAGGTGTTACGACCCCAGGAACTACAGAGGTGATTGCACGCTTCTCGAAACATCCAATCTCCAGATTTTTATCGTCATACCCAGGACTAATTGCCAGTGGTAAGCAAATTACCCAACGGTCACGGTCATATAGACGAATAAGTATTACACAGCAGTTAATCACTCTTTTCTTTCTTTATAATGAAAAATACCAAATCCATTGTATTTTGCATATTTTCTGTAAGGGTTCCTTCGATTTTCAAATCTGACTTCAGATTTCTGTGTCGAATTTTCTGTCATCTGTTAATACACTACACGAATAATTAATTGGATCTGCTTGATTCTTATGTCTTCAATTTGAAGGAAAATGGTTGGCTATCATTCTTGCTGACAGCGATGTTTTCTCTCATGTTTTAATGATTCGCACTTTGTCCTCTCTTTCTTGCCTCAGAGTTCCTTGCCTCTGATAGTTTCGCTA
Source organism: Acanthosepion pharaonis (assembly GCA_903632075.3). NCBI lineage: Eukaryota > Metazoa > Mollusca > Cephalopoda > Sepiida > Sepiidae > Acanthosepion > Acanthosepion pharaonis. The sequence continues at coordinate 680,470 of CAHIKZ030002312.1, read as the reverse complement.
TCCAATCTCTCTGCCTCTCTCCTTATATATATATATATATATATATATATATATATATATATATATATATATATATAGATAGATAGATAGATAGATAGATAGATAGATACATACGTACATACATATATGTGTATGTGTGTATCATGCATCTTCTTTTCATTTTCATTCGGGTGTCATGGATAAATGTTATTGTTTCGAATTTTAAGTTGTCCATCACCTAGATTGTAAACCACGGCGTGTCTGCCCTGTTATTTAACCCATCGCTGGGGGGGAAATAGATGGATTCGTACATTTACCAAGGATATTTTAAATCCATGATACTCAGCGGAAAAAAATAGAATCCAAATTTGGCGCAATTTGAAAGATCGGAGAAGATATATTTTTATTATACAAGTGTGTCGACGATATTAAAGCATAGAGCTTTTTGCACCCGCAAAGTACTAGTGAGAAGTGGATAAAATTAGCGCGAGCCTCAATTCAAACTCGGTCTGGCGATTCCGTTTTCGTCTCTAATAAACGTCTTCTTTATCGAATGAAGACAGAGAGTTCATGTTTTTCAGAGCAATAAAAAAATGAAACATTTGCAAGCAATTGCCAATTAGATAATTCTGTTCGACATTAAAACTGGGCGAAACAAGAGCTTACGGTCATATCATGTTGAAACACCAGTTCTCGTATGATCACCCAAGTTAAGCAACGTCGTACCTGGTCAGTACTTAGATGTGTAACAGCTTGGGAATATCAGGTGCTTTAATTTTTAGATGTGCGGTTGACGTATTGGATAATGGCTCGGAATTTTTAATCGGAGAACTGTGTTCCAAATCCAGTTGGGTTCGTTATATGCACTTACGCGCAAAAACCCTTAGGAAAGGTATGAATTCACCACTTCTCAACCCAACTTTGGATTAATTAATAAGACTTTTAACTATGATGTTAGCACGGTGAAAGGTGGCGGAAAATGTGACAGACAAGTCCAAAGGAATAGCGAAATATATCTGAGGAGGCTAAACAACGTATTAACAGATAGAAAAGTCTCGTTTACGAACCAAGAAACGAGAGCTTAAATGCGTTAAAAGATATATCCTCCTATCTGATAGTGAATGTTTGGAGAATTTCCAGACAGATCAAGATGTGATCTGAAGCGATAGAAATGTGGTTCTAACAAAAGATGCTGAGAATACCATGGACGATATATATGAACAATGAGGAAGTTTTAAGGGAAAATGGATTGGAAAGTATATTTTCCTTGGGAACAGAAAGAGACAATTTTTCTGGGACACAGAAACTCTAACATAGAATCTACAATATTATCGGTCCTCACCTGGCACCTCAGCTTCTAAACATTCAATCGTTATATTCTGTTTTCTTAATTCGTGTTCTTTTATTATTCTCTTAATAATGATTTTTATTCTTATATATAATTTCACACACAGTAACGTCTCTCATCTTAGAGGTTTAATGCTTTGCTTGGGGTGAAATGATTAAAAAAAAACAACAACAACAATTAAAACAAGATCACATAACGAGGAAAGAAAGCTTAGAGAATTAAACGTTCACATGACATATCGAACACAAGTGGGGCAGATAGAAACATAGAGTAATCCACATAATCGTGTTGACGCAAAGAAATAGAGGTGCAATAACTGAGAGGAATGTTGAGATAAATTTCACTTAGTTACAAAGAATAAGAAGCAACAGAGAGACATGATCGACCACGTCTTGTAGCGATACGGCACGTAAAAGAAACCCAAGCTGAAGATTTTTCTTCGGTTTTTCTCATTAACGGAACCGTAAGAATAGCACTTTACGAACCAAAGAATAGTTCAGCTAAATATTAGAAACAGAGGAAAATCTTGTGATCGAAACAAAAACATTTTTTCTTGTTTTTAGTTATTCTTAGCTTGAGCATAAAAACCTGTTCACAAATCCCTTGTTAGAAAATTCCCACTCAGTGACGCCATGCATCTACTTTGTCACTAGAATGCACTTGGAGAATTAAATCCTAATTTGTGCACAGCTTATCAGTTGATGGAGAAGAAAACCCGTGAGAAAACTGTTTAGCGTCTTCATAATTTGACGCCTGTTACCAGTTGAAGGTATATGGACGACATGATGCTCCTTTTTTGTGCGTAATGTTTGGCCTCCCGTTCACTTGCATATTCTGTCGACCGTTGTTGATACGTTCGCGCAGGCGCGAATTTAGGCGCGTAATTAGGCATTGCAAGATCAGATAATGAATGCCATCTTTCGATAAAATTGGTGCGAATTCTAACCACGAGAGAATATGTGTGTGTGCGTGTGTGTGTGGAGAGAGAGACAGAGAGAAAGAGATGTAGAGAAAGTGAAATAATAATATTGATTAAAAAATAAAAGGAAAGTTTTTTTTTTTTTTTTGTCGTTTTAAGCCAAAAATTAAACAAAAGACTATAAAGGACAAATAGCGCGCCAATTCCACATTTTGGAGTGAAAGAGATAATTACTACATGAGGTGAAAAGTGAAAAAAAAAAAAGATTGAATTAGAAAAACTATCTATATATGATATTTTTGTCTTTTCTATGTATTATTTTTTTCCCACTCTTTACAAATTTTTGATTATTTTTTTTTGTCAAAATTATTTCTCTATTTCTTTGTTGTTTCATCAAAATTTTCACCTGTTATGTCTGTATTAAATTTTCTTTTCTTTTTGACGTTCAACATCAATTTCTTCCCCATTTTAGGAAATTGAAAAAAAAATGTTTTTCAATTTTTTTTTTTTTTCGTATTTTCCACGGGTCTTTATAATGAACAGTCCCTAAACACACACCTCTTGTCCTTTTGTCAGGGTCACTTTGTTTTGTCGTTTTCTCTTATTTTAATGCGCAGCCAAAAATTATTCACTTAAATGGCAACCCCGTCTGAAACGCTCGAGAGAGTTGAACTAAACTAACATTTTTTTTTCTATTTGTTGTTTATTTGCTTTTTCTGGAAAAAAAAAACTTCAGCTTTATCATTTTATTTTTTAGATTTTCTTTTTCTTTCTCATCATTCATCGGCTTCTTCTTACATTTGGCCTCTTGCACTCAATATGTATTCTTTTGCCGCCTCTTTTTTGATTTCTTTCATTAGTATTTTAAACATTTTCAACGTGGATGCAAGTAAATTTTCATATTCCACTAACCGCTCAGTTTCCACGTCTTTCCTTCTTGAAAGCAGATATTCAAACGCATTTACACGTGGTGCTATTATTATTTTCGTTGCGATGTGATGGATGTAATGTATACTGGGTCAGAATGAAAAACGGGTGAAAAAAATTCAGATTTCATTCACACGACGTATTCATTTATACGATCGATTCTCAGAAAGGTATTTAATATATCTCCCGCCAAATATAATTTAAATTTGTTTAGGGCTTCTGAAAAGTCAATGTAATTCTTAAAGAATATTTTAAAGTTATATCCAGTCGCAAAAAAAATATTATTCTTGCAATTCAAAATGTTGCAGCTTTAATTAACCCACATAGGGTTAATAAGCTTTTAAAAACTAATTCTATCTAATCTAGTCAGATTGTTTACATCAGGAATTTTGTCCTAACCTTCATTGCTATTGTCATATCGTTTCGGCTGTGGTGCCTTTTGTCTTTTTTTTGGTGTCCGTCTTTCCGTGTAACCTTCATCGAATTTCAAACTGAAGACATCATTTTAACTTCATGGGGTGTTTTCGATCATTCCACTCTTCTTGTCTCGGTATATCTCGTCTCGTTTTCTTTCTACTGTTCAGTTATTATTCACCGTGCTTCCCTTGGAGCTAAGGATGTGTCTCTCCGCCAAATACCTAGTAAATGAAATTTATAAAACTATGTAATTCAATTCCAAGAATATTTTAAAGTTATTTTTAACTCATTAAACATTTTATCTTTAGCTTGTTTTAGAACGTAAATTATGCCTATTCTTAAAGTCTCTTGTCTGTGAAATTTGTCTTTTTTGTCGGTTATTACTCGTATAACACAACCGACTTCAGAATGTTGTCGTTTTATATAAGAGTAAGCCATTAATTTTTTGGTAAAAAACTTTCCAATTATTGGTTAATTTCAAACTGGAAAAACTTTTAACTTTAACGTGACCAAAACAAAACTACCACCAAATTATTGTATTCAACGCTCGTCTCGATTTCAACTTTTCAGATGTCTTGTCCATTGGCCACTAAGGAATTTCCGACCAGTAAATAAAATTTATTCCATTTAAACCATCTTAGAAGAGCATTTTTTAACTCATTAAATATTTTATCTTTACCTTGTTTTAGAACAAATTTTGCCTATTTTTGAGTCTCTTTTCCATGAAATTTGTCTTTTTGGTTCAACATTCTTACGACGGTATAAAGATGCTAAATTCAAATGTTGTCATAAAACAGTTTGCCAAATACACTGATGATTAAAAAAATAATTTTTAACGGTTAACTGATGCAAGGAAAAACTTGCAAATTTTAACGTGACCAAAACAAAACTACTACCAAATTATTGTATTCAACGCGAAGCTCGATCAACTTTGCTAATGTCTTGTCCATTGTGACACACGAACTTTCCGCACTACTGACACCCATCCTGATTCCCTGGGAGACGTTCCTCTGCGAGCCGTAGAACATAATCTGATCGGCGACACAAGACGCATCCATTATTCCCTAACGCTTGATCAGACTTCATTAAATACCGTATATATCTTAATCAGGACAGCGAGGGCGCTAATCATTTCTCAACTTAAACCTGTAGTTTGATTACCTGTGATCTACGAGATTTTTGCTTGACTGTTATTAGTTGAAACCTCTTGTTGTGGCCGGTAGGTAATTGGCCGATCGATTTGGAATTGCTCTGTCTTTTGTCTGAGTGCAGGTTAGTCATTTCCAGATCTGTCTCGAATAAATCACTGCCATAATGGCAATACAATGAACGAAAAGGCGTTCCTCGTGAGGCTAAATCATCATTTCTTTCCCTAGGCTCAGAAATTGAACCATCGGTTTGTATTAAATTTCGAGTAGGTCTGCCTTATATAACTGCACATCAATAGTAGGTTGTACCCCCACAAAAAAAGAAAAAAAAATCAGCTGTAATAGTAATATTAAACGTATTCATATGCGTAAAATATGTTCGGCATATAATGACTGAATGCTGCTGTTAAAATTTAGAAACTTTTTCTGTTAAAGCAATTTTTCAAAAAAATAAATTCGGATTTTCCTGCGCTAACGGGAGGAGGCTTCGTACACATTTGTTGTAGGTAATGTAGAACCTCTTCTCAATATCATTCATATCGCTTCGGGTCATTTGTATGTTCTATTCATTTTAGTTGTTGTTATGTTTGCAAGTTTTTAAGTGATAGGATTTCTGCAATCAACGTTCAACTCTGATTCTCGAAGATTCGGTGTCGCTTAGACGATCTTCGAGGAATCGAAGAAAACGGTTACGATATCCATTAAAGAAAAAACAAAACAAAAGAAAAATGAAGGGGGAGAATGCCACAAGCATTAATTTCACTCGACTTAGACTCTTCCAGAATTATTAACCTTTTGCTGAATTTAAAATTTAAAATATAAAAGCAGTAACTCGACCTTACTAATCAGATGCTTCCTCTGTTGCTGAATGGTATAGCATGTCAGACTATATGACGGTTCCGTGTAGGATACGGGTTTGACTTCTGTCGGTGAGCACATATTTTCTCGGACATTCAGTCCGGTAAATGTCGTTAATACTGTTTATTATAGACAGGGCATTTACTTAAATAATTGTATTTATAAAAATAACGTATAAAAAATAAATATTAAAATAATTGTAGGACTTAGTCTATTTCATTATATATATATATATATATATATATATATATATATATATATATATATATATATATAATGAAATAGACTATGTTCGACAATTATTTTAAAAAATTATTTGAAACAAAATGGCTATCACTACAAAAATAGCCATTTTGTTTCAACACTTCTGGTGTCTTATCAGAGTGATGGTGTTGAATCTAGAAGAAAGGGTTTTATAAGTTCAAATCAATCGAACATCCATCGCCAGGGGAAACGCTCTTACATAAGCTGCGATAATCAATCAAAATACATGAATATGAGAATTCAAAAAACTTGTCAACGAAATTATTATAAATAATGCTTTAATGTTATGGTTAGACTAAAATAGAAATGGCTATTTTTGTAGTGATTTTATAACATATTTATGTCATAATTTTTGAATAAATTATATTTGCTCTGTATTGAGCACTCTTTTAAGAATAGCATTTGATGGTTATTTGAATTTATTCCGTATACACCAATCCTATACTTGTAAATATATATATATATATATATATATATATATATATATATATATATATATATATATACGATATGCGTGCGTGAGCATTTATTATAGCCGTAGAATAAACATACTTGAAAAGTTATAATAGTTTAGCTGAAATTGCTTATAATCAACATAGATTTCTACATTAAGACGAGTAAAGAAAACACCTGTATGCATACAAGAAAAAGGAACATAAAATTCGATAGACTTAATAACAAATAATGTACTCTCCAGCAGGGTTATAATATGCGACCACTCCTGCCTTAAGTAAATCTATACGCGAAAATGACGTTTAGACTGATAAGGAACAATGCCATATTAAAAATAAGATACAGTAATCCCTTACTCACACACACACACACACACACACACACACACACACACACACACACACACACACACACACACAGAGAGAGAGAGACAAACACACACACACAGACACACACACATATATATATATATTTATATATATATATATATATATATATATATATATATATATATATATATATATATATATATATTTAGAAAATCTTATAAGTATAAGAAACTATACTGCTCGGAAAACCTTCGTTGTATTGATTTGCAAATAAACAAAGGTATAAAAAAAGAAAGAACCAAGAACATGTACGTTAACTGAAAATAATCGTCCCACATACGAATTCAAGGCCCAAAGAAAAAAGAACCGATGTGAGTACCCAAAATAACTAAATAAAGTGCTCAATACAATGAGTAGAGAAGACCTAGTTAAACCTAGAGAGCCAGACAAACCTACCACGGTTTCGCCTAATCGGAATGCCGACATTCCCTGACGATCCGGTTTTCTCTAGGTTTAACTATATATATATATATATATATATATATATATATATATATATATATATATATATATATATATATATATGTATGTATGTATGTATGTGTGTGTGTGTGTTTTGTGTATTAATTAGTGCATATACGGCTACCTACGTTTTTGGTGTGCGACTGTAGTTGAACTAGGGGGTGATCCCAGTTCGTTAGGCACGAGGTCTGACGAACTGGGAACACAAACTAGTGAAACTATAGTCGCACGCCAAAAAAAAAAAAAAAAAGACAAAACGTCGGCACGCGTAAATGTACTAATTAATACATATCTTTGCTGTGTGTAACTGCATTTAGTACTATTACGTTTACACCTCATGCATGAATTTGACGATTATTTATTTGCCTGCCTGCGTATCCACACCAGCACACGCGTACACGCCTGCTTATATCTGACCACTTTAAAACTATGATCAAACAAATCCTTTTATCTCATATGGGAAATAAGCTATTTCGGCAGACGATGAAAGTGGTCCTCTGTTTTTTCAACCCTGGTGTGGAATGAAATGAAGTCCATGTCTGTAGGATTAGAGGAAGTGGGATGTAGCAGTAAACAGTGTGAAATTGAGATTGGATGATGAGCCAACTTTCACCTTAACTTGCCAAAAACACCTAATAGAGATTGTACACTTTTCACGCTTTCAGTCAGACGCAAGGCACGAGACAGGTATCAAAGTGGGTAGGAAATATGTACATTAAACGGAAGGAGATTTAATTAAAAAAAATAACAGAATATTAATGACAACAAATTGATATTACAACGACAAAGTGAGGTAAAAAGAACTCTTTACCATATGAGGTAAAGGAACTCTTTAGCTTCTTGTCTCAATTCCTGACAGTTAACTGGTACATCCCCACTTCCTCTAACCATACAGATATGATCTTCATTTCATTCGACACTGGGGTTGAAAAGACAGACGTTTAAGTGAAATGGCTAGGATCCACTTGGATTATATACCAACTGATTTTTTACTTTCAATATATATATATATATATATATATATATATATATATATATTAAACCCTAGAGAGCCTACTACTCTAGGTCTGCTCTACTCATTGTATTAAGCACGTTATTTAGTTATTTTACGTATTCGCATCGGGTTTTTTTCTTTGGGCTTTGGACATGCATGCTGGACAATTATTTTCGGCTAACGTACATGTTCTTGGTTCTTAATTTTTATATACCTTTCTTTCCCTTTGGTATTGGCTTGGTTATTTACAAATCAAAACACTGAAGGTTTTCCGAGCGGGTATAGTTTCTTATACTTATAAGATTTCTATTACCAATAATAATAATAATAATAATAATAATATATATATATATATATATATACTTTTTTCTTCACATGTAGCACAACCTGACGATTGCACCGTGCATGAATCTGAAAGTTTTGCAACCAATGGGAAAAAGAATTATACGTACTATTAATATAAATGTTGTCATACATCGAGCACTGTTTTATTTGCAACAGTACCCAATGTGTGATACTTTATACACATATAAACACACTCGCATACACACACACAACACACACAGACACACACGCATATATATATATATATATATATATATATATATATATATATATATATATATATATTTGTGTCTGTGTGTGTTTTTGTGTGTGTGTGTGCAACCAGTTTAATATGAACTTGTGTAAATGCGGATATCTTAGATGTTCTACAAACGCTGAAAAGATGGGCGCCTAATGATGATCAAATTCGCTAGTCAGCGGTAATTGATCTAGTTAGACTAGGTACTCTTGTGGCACTTCTGCGCGGTGTAATAACTAGCAACCTTGCTAACTAGTACATCACGCAGAAGTGCCCCAACATTGGTGCAAATGACTTGAAAGAGATTAGATTGATAGATATATCTGGACGGAGATAGATACATTACACACAAAAGTCATTTATGCAAGTCAATATGATTCCCCCAAGAAATAGGTTTTGCAAACAGATGTTGGCAGCATACATATAATAACCATGATATATGAATTTCGCCATATGACATCTGTTTTTCTTTTTTATGGGGTGGAGGGAATATTTACAATAATCTTTGTCGTGCTGTGAGATTATACAATTCGATGTTTGTTAGACATATTGTAAATAAATACATATACTCCCAGTGTTATGATGTTCTAATTTCATATATATATATATATATATATATATATATATATATATGTGTGTGTGTGTGTGTGTGTGTGTGTGTGTGTGTGTGTGTGTGTGTGTGTGTGTATGTGTGTGTGTGTGTGTATATATGTTTTTTGTGGGTGGGTGTGTGTGTGTGTCTGTGTGTGGGTGTGGGTGTGTGTATATATATATATATATATATATATATATATATATATATATATATATTTATAGTGAGGGAGAGAGACAGACAGATAGACAGCCAGTCAGATAGAGGAGGGAAAGATAGAAAGGGGTAGAGAGAAAGAAACGAGAGAGAGAGAGAATTGCACGATTTTGTTAGAAAAATAAAACATCAATAATGATATAAGATTGCAAAATTTTTGAATCATGAAAACGCCCTTTTAGAAATTGCGAAAATGTTAAACGTAGATAAGAGAGCAATAAAAAAAAAATGAAATATCTCCCTAATGACGACGACAAAAGTGACTGCAATTAAGAATTAAAGAAATTATGTTTGTGAAGTAAACATGTTTTTAAATTGACAAGAGTTCCATCAGACCAAAACTGGTATATTGCTCTCCTATCTCGACTGGAGCTGTCCAACCCCCACTTTCAAGCCTTTACAGATTTCATAAGGCTTTAGCGAGTATTGAACTCACACTCTTTGAGTTCTGTTACTGGATCTAACCAACGTCTTTATCCACTGTGCCATGTGTCCTTGAGGCAGTGGAGAACTTTCAGAGGGAAATTAACAGGAGATAACTGATAACTGACATCCATCAAACATGGCACGTTGAACTAGAACAGTTTACCCCAGCGAGCAAAATAAAGGGTTCAGTTCGACATTCCACCCACCTGAAGAAGGCCGGAGCGTACAACGGCCGAAACGTTGTGATAAATATGGCGACAAGGATGAGGACAATACTCCGAATAATGTAAATAATGTACATAATACCTCATCTCAGAAATATAGACATACAAAACTATATATACATATGTACACGTGCCCCACATGAAGGATATGTGTCATATGTATCTACGCAGCAAAGTAGGATGTAATGAGAAACAAAAAGAAACGGTCTTACATATGATATATAAATACTCCTGTGTCTGATGAAGCCATGTTGAGGCTGCCTGACTTAAACGTAACGGATTCATCTATGTCCCAGGCGAGAACATGTTCTACCAACGGGAAACAGCGAGTCTTGGGTTCTCCCACATTCAGGACTGCGAGATGGAGATTCATTCAATATTTGAATCTATTATAATTATTATATTATCTCAATATTATACTCAGAAAGAGATAGAGCAACATGGACTTGGAAGGTGCTGGGAAGGCAGCTTTAGCCTCACTGGGTATCCAAAATAAAAAAAAAAAAAAAAAACCTAAGTTTTGGTTGCTGTAAACGAAATGTTAAATCGACGGCGCTTTTGTCGCTGTATGGAGTGACGTTATTGATGTGCCCCACGTGACTTATTTCCAGAAAAGGAAGATAAGCACCTTCTGTATCCCTATACTATTTGTATACTCTAACTCAAGAGATGAAATCAATCAACGACCTAAGAGAAACTAGCATTGGCGAAGAAGGAGTTTATGTTGAAAAATAAATATTTTTTTTATATTCGGCTTCAGCTATTTTCCCGTCGCCATAACATAGTTTACCAGTGCCTTCCCTATGAATAGTTTCATATTAACTGTTCTGCTGTACTTTCCTCTTTGTGAATTTATGCATTGGCGGTGAGGTTTCATCATTTTATAGTTGAAAGATCTAGCAGCCCTAACCCTAAGATCGATGTTAATAGTTTCTTCTTTCGCACTTTTCACTAGTGGAATTCGGATACGGCGTCTTTCATTTCATTCAAATTTGATTTACGAAAACGTAAATGTTGTATCGAGCGTTATGTTCAGTCTTCTGAATTCAGGTTGGTTTATTGTTCTCTCACCTTAATATTGTTATCTTTTATATATATATATATAGATAGATAGATAGATAGATAGATAGGAGGCATGGTGGTTTAATGGATAGCGGCTTGGATTGAGGAATCGCAGTCGAATCCATTACATTCACTTACGTGCTAATACCCTTGGGAAAGGTGTCAATCATCTTCTCCCTCCAGCTATGAGTAAGTAACAGAACAGACTGGGTTCTATAGCCTAGATTGGCAACTGGTCTAGGAGAAGGACAACTCTGAATTCCAAACCTGCGGAGGGTCGTTTGGGGACTTTGTGGAACTTAGTGCACCAGGTCTCTGAATTCGGCCCTTCAAAAAGTGTGGATAGCCCTGCACGAAACCTTCACCACTATAATCAAATCTCATGTGCCGTTGTCGGGCTGTCAGTTTCCTGGGAACTGATCTGCTTGACCCTCGTTCGTCGAACTCGACGTAAGAGTCGACGATAGATAGATATATAGATAGATAGATAGATAGATTGTATCTGTAACGGATTAAATAATATTTATGTTGGTCACACGACAAAGTCGCATTCACGACGCTCGATTCTACATTTGAATGATAACTCTAACATTTTTAGGAATTTATAAAAACATGCCTGGCCGCATACACAATTCCGGAAAATCCTTGTTGAAAAAACAACTATATTTAAACATGAAAACAATAAACAAAAACAAAAAATTCTTGAAGCTATATACATAAAACAGTTGAAACCTAACCTGAAAAAATAAATTATGAAATCTCCACAAATATACTTAAATGCCTATAATTGATAACTGAAGGTATTGGTTCATACCAACGTCTTTGCATACTTACCATTTATCGTTTTCACTCTCGGTTCCAGCGGCTCCTATTCACTAGTTTGTCGTTGCTTCCATGCAAACAAAACAGACTGTCATTGTTGCTAAGTTCGGATATTGTTTAATTTCTTGTAATGTAATTGTCATCTTTGATGATGGCTTATGTAAGCCAAATGCTTAGGTAGGATTAAAAAACATGTATCAATATGATGATTTTCTTTCGTCTTTCAAGGATAATATTAAATCTATCAGACGATATGAAAGGAATTTGCTTAAAATAAATAGACAAACTTTTCTATATTATTTAATGAAACATATATATATATATATATATATATACATATATATATACGATGTAGATGAAAGAAAATGAAGGTGTATTTCTTCTTCAGTAATAGGGTGCCAATTACCAGTTATCAAATACGATCATTGTTAAATTTAATATATTAAACAATAAAAGAGAATTATCAATATGTTTCAATTAGCAACGATTCCTTTGAACAAAAAGTTGGCCACTTAAGAGGGATAACAATAGCTTTATCATTCTAAGTGTAATTTTCAACATATTTCTGCTTCGTGCTTTATTTGCATATTGTATCGTTAGTTAATTGTTCAAATATTTTGGCGTGTCGAATCAGTAGTTTGTTCACATTAATCTACATACATACTAATTTACACACACGCACAGATAGATAGATAGATAGTTAGATAGATATAAACAGACTGAGATAGACATACACAGATTGAGATAGATAGATAGATAGATAGATAGATAGATAGATATAAACAGACTGAGATAGATATACACAGACTGAGATAGATAGATAGATAGATAGATAGATAGATAGATAGATAGATAGATATAAACAGACTGAGATAGACATACACCGACTGAGATAGATAGATAGATTGATAGATAGATATAAACAGACTGAGATAGATATAAACAGACTGAGATAGACATACACATACTGAGATAGATAGATTGATAGATAGATATAAACAGACTGAGATAGATATACACAGACTGAGATAGATAGATAGATAGATAGATAGATAGATAGATAGATAGATAGATAGATAGATAAACAGACTGAGATAGACATACACAGACTGAGATAGATAGATAGATAGATAGATAGATAGATAGATAGATAGATAGATAGATAGATTGATAGATAGATATAAAATGACTGAGATAGATATACACAGACTGAGATAGATAGATAGATAGATAGATAGATAGATAGATAGATAGATAGATCAGTACTTCATTATCTAATTACATATCATTTCTGCCAGAAGGATCCTTGCTGGGAAAACACGAAGAATGAGAGGAGCGGTCTGTTAAAGTTGCCAAGCTGGTGACAGTCACTGAAGTACTTATGATTATCAACTCGTTCTCCCGTTCATATGTTAGGAAGTCGAACTTGCTGACATTAGCCTCTGGCGTCTCAGTAAAGCAATCATCCCAGGCATTAAGAATTAATTTTAAATACCTCGTATAACAATCTAATAAATGAAAAAGAGATGCTGATGTGCCTTTTTAGGGCTTTTCTTACATTGCTTTACTGATTGTTTGTATTACGAAAGTCAGTTCTATGTTTTATAGACTACACAAAAATCATTTGACAAGATACGAAACGAAGATCGATTTTAAGTACTGAAAAAACTGAAGCTTCAAGAGAAAGATATTAGAATAATCCGGGATATTTTAATGAGAAGGAAGCTCCTGCATAATCTGTATATAAAATTCTGTGGATGTCCCACCTTCTAAAATGCCATACATTGACTGATTGAAGCTAAATTTTAGGAAGAAGAGCAAACAGATAAGCGGGCACAATGTACAATTGGTTTTACTATGGTGAGCAGATTACTATAATAAATTTTCATTATTTTTTGGAAAAATTAAAAGTTATATTATTCAACATACAAACTACTCCCTCTATTTTAAAGACAATTTACTGATTAAAATAACAAATACTTACTTTTAAAAAAATGCAATATGTTTTGCAGATGCTTTCTTTACGTATTTATATACAAGAATCCAGTTTGCAGTTCTCCCTGCGTTTGCGAGAACTATAGAAAAATCCCAAGACCAAACGTTTCAAAAGGTTAGAATATGGATTCAGAAAGAAATATTTCCGGATGGCTAGTTGTATTTTACATGCTCAAGAGTAAGAAATCCTAAGAATTTGTCCTTCGCTGTTAAAAAGAAAAATGCCTAAAAAAAAAAAAAATAAAAAAACTAAATAATATTTACCATAAAGTCCTATAAAATTAAATTAAATTGAAGAAATTATTAAATCGCGGAGTAGGGATTTGTCAAAGTATTTATCCAAAGAAATCAGCACATTTAAATTTTATCGATTCGTTTGCGAAATTGAATTAAACGAAGAGTTGGTAAATCTTGACAAAAAATGTTAACGATAATTTCAAAATTACTAAATATTGTGAGGATTTTCACACGTATCATGTGTTGCAAAAAAATTCTAGTCACAGAAAATTGATCAAGTACACAGCGAGATGATTCCAACTAAAATTACAAATATTTATCACTAGTGAATACAATTTAACGACATAAGACACACAAATGACACTCTATTTATGGAAGTTACAGAAATAAAACAGCATGGACTCCAAGAAAATTTGGTGACGGAACGCAGAAATAAAGAACCAGTCATCGTATATAAGAAGGCAGAATGTCTAGTCGTTAGTAAAACCAATATGCGAGCTCCAAATTAGTGATGTCTCAATCAAGCAAGTAGAAAAGTTTAACTGGGATGTCTTGAAACAGATGACGGAAAATGAGACATAGGCTTCTGAAGCCATATTGGAATAGCGAAACTTGTCAAAATCACGACATCTATTTCAGCGCGGATATATATTCACGACACCTTCACGTATAAAATTTGAATGTCAAACAGCCCAAGTTTCAACACTGGTAACACCAGTTACTTTTCAATCATTTGTTAAATGTCGTCTGGTTCCATAGAAGATGTAAGGTCAGACTCTGTATCTGGTACTGCCCAAAAGAAATGCATATCCTGCTTCTTTGTTGTACGTGCATTTGAATACAAATACAATTTTATTGTTTGTCCTGAAGAAGGACAAAACTGTTTTAATGATGAACACGAGATTTTCATTTTAAATTGGTCTTGCACGTGTTACAACTGATTAACAATACTATGGATCGGCATTTTCAGAGACAACACTTGCTAGGAGAAAAAAAAATCAAGATGTGCATACAACAACGGCAAGAAAAAAATAAAAATAGAAGTGAAGACAAAAAAAAGTAAAAATAGAAGTGAGGAAGAAGAGAGGAAAATAAAACTAAAAATGAAGAGAACAAAAATAAAAATGGCAGTGAAGAAGAAATAAACAAGAATGGAAGCGAAGTAAAAGGAAAAATAAAAATGAAAATGAACCAAAATAAAGAAGCTGAGAAGAAAATAAAAATGGTAATGAAGAAGAAGACAAAAATAGTACTGAAGAATAAAGAAAAAATGATAAGGAAAAACAAGAAAATAAAAATGTAAATGAAGAAGAAAAAGAAACTTTAAATGGAAGTGAAGAAAAAAGGAACACAAGAGGTGAATAAGTGCATTAACTGATATGAAATACCCCCTAAACATGCAAAACGGATTGGCACCAGTGTACTCCTCTAGAATAAATAAAGCATTCGGTTTTGATTCCCAAGAGTACAACAGCAGGCCCCTAAACAAAGTTGCATAAACCACTGAAATGTTGCGACTAAAAGTACCAAGATGTACACACTGGTCTGAATGGAAAAAGGCAAATACCAATTCATTATGAATTTTATAATTAGATTTTGAAAGAAAATCATTACATAATTTGTTTAAAATCCACGTTTATGTTAAACATGTGCTTTGTCAGAAACAGAACATCGCTAAAATTATTGAGAATCTGAGTTGCACAATGCGAGCAAAGTCATTCCTCATACTGATCTATGCTTTGTGCTTGTACAAAATATCGTTTCGAATTCAAGCTACGATTGTACAATTATAATGTGTCTCGTGTCATAAAGTTTGCCTATAAGCCATCTGCCTAAACATAAATCGAACATGGTTAAATAAGATGAATCAACTCCTATTCAAGATTGTATATTCATCGAAATTGTTTGACTGGATATGGTTCATTAAGGCCCGAGATCACAATAAAATGGGACTTTTTGATTTATTTTTCACACCTACTTAATTACCGGAAACAAGAGGAAAACAATTAATTTGAATGCTGCTTTTCAAGGCTGACAAAGATTCCATCAACTGGAAACTTGCCAGTCTCCTGTGTGTTTTAGGAGCAAAAGCACATAAACCCGTGTAAAATAAATACCAAAAATGGCTGGAAAATGGTCAATATTTTTAATTTTGAATACTTTATAATTATTTTCTGTTGCATCGTATTAGAGCTAGCATTTCGTTACGAAGGTAAGTAAAAAAAAAAAATTATCTGCAATTTCGACATAATATATCTTTAGGTTTGTAACACTGGCTTCTGTTCGTGCATGCTTATACTTGGTACTATTGTGGTCATGTGATGAAAGTTTGGGCGTGAAAGCGACGGTTCTTCTGCTGATGTTACAGTATTAACATGGCCGCTCCGTTAGCAGTGTGCACCAAGGAGTGACAAAGAGCAATGATCGATTTTTCTGGCCAGAAGTTTGGTCATGAGTTGAAATTTATCAGAGGCTTTTAATAAAATACAGCGGCAGTGCACTATCGCTTAGAAATATGTATGATCGTGTTGAGAAGTTTAAAAGTGGCCAAACAAGAGTGACACACGAAAAAGGTTCAGGACGCCCGTCAACCTCCCGTAGGGACGAGACGACTCAGCCACCTCGAAAGATCGTAATGGCGAACGGGCATCTGTTTCCTTTCCGTTCTAAGTCATTAGTAACAGTCGCTATGAGTGCGTTCTGTATTTTAACACAACGTTGAAAATTTCAGTTGCAATTTCAAAAGGAAAATGCAAGAGACTGGCACGAATACTAAAGCAATACCCTGTTCGTTGGCAAAAGCTGCTGGTGGCGCCAGGGTGTCAGTACCGCCTTAGCCACCGAAACTGTGTTATCTTCCCTGTTTGGCGGCTGGCGAGTGCGGGGTATCACACATTCTTTCACACGTTACATGTACAGAATAAAATGTAAAATAAAGAACTACTTGACAATATCCAAACTATATCATGAAGGTTTCTCTCTTATGGGGTCGCCATTCTGATTCGACGAAGAAAACCGCAAGGCAAGCTGGAGCAACTATTCTAGAACAATATAGATAACAAAAGAATGAAGGTATAGTTTTAAAAACTTATATTACTAATATTAGGAAAATATAAGGAAATCAATTCAAATTTATTATTTATGAAATTGTTTATTATAAAATTATCGCTACAGTTTCTAACTGAAATGCGAAGCCATAAATCTTTATACCTGTTGCTTATGTTTTTGGAGTTAATTTGTATAGTGATATAGAAATAATGATTTTGCACAAAAGCCTGGTGTTCTTCGTAAAAAAACAAAAACATTCGTAAATTCCATTTTTTTCATAAAAGATCTTTCTGGTATTATGGTTCGACTGCAGTAAGTAATTCCCAAGCAATTGTCTGCTCCGTCTTTGTGTATATCACGATTTTTTTTATGACGAATAATCGATGTATGCGATTGGGAATTGTTTCTTTCCTTTAAATTCAGTGCAGATTCCAACAAGTTAGAATGTTTTTGCACCTGGTACACAGCCGTTAGCAAAAGATGTCTTACATTTAATTCTTATATATTTCGTAAAATATCTGCCCTTTACTGTAACCAAGACGAACACTTATCTCACCGCAGATGATCTAAGATTTTAATAGCATATACAAAACGGAATCGTATATAA
>CAHIKZ030002312.1:630000-657500 GCA_903632075.3 Acanthosepion pharaonis | reverse complement strand
CATCTGGAGTCTATCAAGAACCCCGAGGAAAACAGAAGGGGCTCCAGACCATATATGGCAGCAATACTCCATGCATGAGCGAATTGTTGATTTGTAGATCTGGAGGATCGATTCCGGGGAGAAAAATTTCCTGGCGCGGCACAGAGAGCCAACCTTCCTTGCGGTGGACGAAGCAATTGACTCAATGTATTTGTTCCATCTCAGGTCAGTAGTCAACGTGAGACCGAGCAGCCGCAGAGAGGTGCTCTCGAGAAGTTGAGCGTCAGACATTCTAATGGAGGGCATGGAAGGGTCTCTGTGGTGATTAATGGAGAGCAGTTTTGTATTTGAGGCATTAAAGTTGACCAGGCAATTCCTGCCCCAGTTCACAACTGATTGGAGGTCTTTTTCGAGACCTCCAATCGGTTGTGAACTGGGGGAGGAATTGGACTCGAATTATGACGGTATTTGTTTGTCGGTATTGTATACGCTTCAATCTTGTATTTTATATTGAACCTTACATCATCGATGGTGGGATAAGATTTCTTTAAAATTACAATAAAGATCTAATACTTCTGGATACATACAGGTTTTGGCAGAAATACGTTAATCATATGCATCCCAGAAATACCTTCCATATTATGGTAAGTCACTAGATGATGATACAATTGTCATTAATGTATTACCATTATGTGTGAGGAACTTCTGGAATGTTTCTGTGTAAGGCATTTCTGCTGTACCCTGTATAAGAATTAAAATGTAGAATATATTTGCTACCTTCTATGTACCAGGTGCAAAAGCATTTTAACTCGTTGAAAATTCCACTAAATTAAAAAAAAAAACAATTCCCAATCGCATTCATCGATTCTCCACAATGAAAAAAAGAGTTCGTAAAATAAGTGGGTTTTATTCAAGACATAAAGATTTAGCAGATAACTATTTCGGAATTGATTGCTGTTCTATTAAAATAAGAATATGGGACCTGTTCAACCCAGCGTGCGAGACGGTTAGGAGAGAACTAAAAGAGCTTCAGGATTCATTATTTATGGCTACAATCTTAACACTATAAGATATGCAGATGACACTGTGTTGATAGCAGACAGGGAAATATAACAACCAAAAAACCTGCAGAATGTAGTGACGAAAGTTGAGAAGAAAGGATTAGACATCATCTGCAGGAAGACGTGGTTGTTAGCAAAAGGAGGAACTTAATTTTTGAATTGCAAATCGGAGTTCCCAAAATCAAAGAATTATAAACATACCTGGGGAATGTTTTAACAGAGGACGGAAACTGCGACACTGGAATCCGAAGACGAACTGGGGCAGCCAAAATCCTAGCAGTAGAAATAGAAAAAAAAAACGATACTACCAAAGAAAAGAGTGCTAAACTCTTATGTGATATATGTCCCCCTTTATAGCAGTGAGTGCTGGACAGTCTCCTCAAAGAGGAACAAGAGACTTGAAGCAATTAAAATGTGGTTCTACAGAAGGATACTGTATATATCATGAACTGTTTATGTAAGCAAAAAGATTTTAGAGAAAACGAAAGCCTAAGGAGATTTATACTTAATATCCAGAAGTGACATTTGAAATTTCTATTGCACATAATATGGAAAGATTCCTTGGAAATCTTGATACACTCAGAACAGATTGAAGGCAAGAGGGACGGAGGAACACAACGCAACACGTAGTTAGTGAGTTTGAGTAAACTGATGGCGAAACAAGTTTTAGGAGAAATAACAACAAAAGAATATTTATAAAGAGCTACAAAAATAGGAAGTTGTGTTGATCCATGATCGCCTAAGTCCTTAAAGAACACAGTACACGGAAGAAGAGATAATGTTATGGATGTAATAGAATGATTGAAATTGATTTTATTATAAGCATAATGTGTTTACAAAACATTAAACAAATGGCAAAACCCATTTCGATAAGAAAGAACTCACAACAAAATACATTCCCCACTGTGTTTGACAGTCGAAATCAGACAGAATGACGATTTTTATGTATCTTTGAGCATAACTTTTGATAGCAACTGAAACCATATTTCATTATTATAATTTATGTGAGGAAAAAAAAGAGTCTTACTAAACAATACAGTGCAAAATTTTGTAAAACTCAATCGTGCTTTTCTGAAATATCTTTTCCTTAATAAAGTTCACCCGAAGCAAGAGAGTAAAGCCACTAAGATACATCTAGTTATCGGGTGTGGAAGAATTAGACACAGAAACTTTACTATGGGGCGAGAACAAAGGAAGAGTAATCAGTAGATAGCGATTGACATTGCATTTAAATGTTTGAATATCAAAGTTGGTTGGAAAGCATGGAGCCGCCAAGAAGTCCCACAAGAGAAAAGTGCAAAGAAAGGAAACTGTTAGCATAGAATTGACAGTTAATTCTAGCCAACTCAACTGTAAATTGTTGAGTTATCGATGCTAGTCTAGTATTTCGCTTAAATTATATAAAATCTAGAAACCGCAAGGAAGAGATATTCCGAACAATTGCGTTGAAAGTGTTCATAGAAAGGAAAGAGTGGGACAACTTTACCGCAGTGGTAAATTGGCTGAAACCGAGGCGCCAGATCAGGACCAACAATATTGCAAATTCTTTGGATTTTATCAAGGAGCTCTAGATAAACAGCAGGTGCGTCTGACCAAATGTAGCAGAAATATTCTAATAAAGAACGAATAGTTGATTTAGATATATATGTTAAATTCCGAAGAGAAAAATTCTCTCGCACGATACAGTGAAAAAAACTTCTTACCAGCTCAGCTAGAAATGGATTCAATATAGTTTGTACTTCATGCCAGGCGAGAACTTTAGCTTGAGAAAGGCTAACGAGTCAGTCTCCTGGAGGCTAGCATCAGCTAGACAGGTGGAAGGCAGAGAATGGTCCCTCAGATCACGCTTCTTAACACGATATTCTACCCGTCTGAATTATTGTACAGTTTAACGTACGTTAGCCAGTAACAATCTAATTCTTCTTCGTTATCATTTCAGCGCCAATTAATAATTTTCTTTCTTTAATATTTAACCAGCGAACAGCATCAATCGATTAACATTCTTCTTTTCTAAAATTCGCTCATTCGCTACATATTTTTACCCGCGTTCACATCTGGGAATAATATCAGCTATTTTATTAATCTTTTCGGAATCCTATTTTTCTTTTCTTAACATGCACAGATCAAAGAAAAATACGTTGATGCCTGGCTCTTATTGCATCAGCTTTCTTCTATTCGGCATGGATTTGGCCTTATCAGAGCCATATTAACTCATTATTTTACGCTTCGTGATTTTACCGCAATAACGAGAAATCACGAAGTCTTTGAATATAATTCAATGGTTTCGCCATTCCATTTTTAAAGCAGATAGGGAACAATTTTTATTTTTCGCGGCAATTCTTGGATGGCTTCATTTATCTTGCGAGATTTTGAAAACATGAAATGCAATTTTAAGGAGCGGTTTTAGCTAGGAACTTCGGGATTTTGGGTCAGTATATTTTCTTGAAATACAAAAAAAAAGGAGTTCACCGTAGTCGGGATCATCGAGACAGTGAGGAGGATCCTTTGCTCAGCTGCATAGTACGTGCTTCTCCAAGGTTACATACACTTCAGAGTTTTCTTTCTCCTAGACCAGTGGCCACCAAGGTCTATCCTGTTATTTACCCATAGCAAGGGGAGAAGATTCAAACCATTCTCAAGAACATTAACACGTAGGTGAATGTAACTCGGCTCTCCAATTCCTTAATCCGAGCTGCAATCCATTACTCTACCGTGCTTCATTAGAAAAATAATACAAAATACAACACACACACACACACACACACACATATATATATATATATATATATATATATATATATATATATATATATATATATAATCGACTCTCCCGTCGAGATCCGACGTATGAGGGTCAAGCAGATCAGTTTCCAGGAAACCGACAGCCCGACACCGGCACATGAGATTTGATTATAGTGGTGAAGGCCTCGTGCAGGACCATCCACACCTTTTGAAGGGACGAATACAGAGACCTGGTGCACCGAATGCCACAAGGTTCCCAAACGACCCTCTGCAGGTTTTGAATTCAGAGTTGACCTTCTCCTAGACCAGTTGCCATCCAAGGCTATAGAACCCAGTTTGTCCTGCTATTTTACCCATAGCTGGAGGGAGAGGAAGAGGATTCATACCTTTCCCAAGGGTAAGTGAATGTAATGGATTCGACTGGAATTCGAACACGGCTCTGCTATTCCTCAATCTAAGCCGCTATCCATTACTCCAGCGTGTCTCCTATATATATACATACATATTTGAATAAAAATTTGAATAAAAACAAACCACTTTAAGGTTCCATGTAATAAATTATTTCACCACAGTCCTTTTAAAGGGCTCTGGATCATCAGGCTTTACTTCCAAAGGTTGAAATGAAAAATGAAAAGAAATTTACACATTTTTGACGGGCCGTATTAAGCATATGTAAATGAACGAAGTGAGGAAGTGAGGTGGGGAGAGAAGACGAAGTGAGGAAGTGAGGGGGGAGAGAAGACATGAGTGAGTTAGATGTACCATTTCAATTCTTTATCCTTAAGCTCACTTGGTGTGGGCCAGACATCGCTTAACTTAAGTTAAAAGTGGTCTGTTTTTATTCAAATTTATTTGATCTGAATTAACATTGAGTTCTCTGGATATCATCCTCCTTGGGTCTACCCGTACGGATTATCTAGTTTTGCATAAACTATATATATATATATATATATATATATATATATATTATATTGATATATATATTGGTTGCTAAACAAAAAAATCAACCAACCGACTAATCAATCAACCAACCACACACAAACACATCACAGCTTTACTATCACAGAAGTAGTGAACATGATAAAAATTTCGGCACATTAACTTCTCAGTCCACAACGGTAATATTTGTTTCTTAAGACTGATAATCAAAATTCATGGGCTCCTCCACGTTGTACAGTGGTTTGCAAGGTTGTTTCGCTAGAACAATTACGATTAGATAGTGAGCTTTGTCTTCATGTGGTGTACTTACTTTTGACTTTATGCTACATCTATGCTACACTTATTAAAGCATTTCGTACCTCGCTGTGGTGTAATGGCTAGCAAGCTTGTCTCGCTAGAACAAATATGCTTGAGTATTGAGTTCGGTCCTCACTGGATACCCATGCCTTGAGCCAAATCTAACCTACGCTTGGAAAATCGCCATAACCTAAATTCAAGGTAAGAAATCTCTAGACACTCCTCTCTTTTTTTATCAAGTAACTTATCTTGAGGCTCCTGTCAAAACACACACACACACACACACACACACACACACACATATATATATATATATATATATGTGTGTGTGTGTGTGTGTGTGTGTGTATTGTCATCCACAGCGCCTCAGTGTGGCAAGACGTCCGTTTGCTTGTAGGTAGGATCGAAACGGAATTGGCGTCAGTCGGAGATTTTACCCCTGCATGGCAGGGAAGAAGGTCAATTTAAGCGTATTTATTTTTAGATAAACACACAGTGACTGAGAGAACTCGATCCGATTTACCGAAGAGTCATGCATTATTAGCCGTAATAGTCACTGTTTACAAACCCACACTTTCTCCCCAGAGAGCTCAACCGAAATAAATTTTTCAGGAGCATATATATTGTCATCCGTAGACAAATTGTTTCGCTGTATCACAGTTCATCAGTGTGGCTAGACGTCCGGTTACCTCTAGCTAGGATCGAAACCCGGCTGAATTGACTCCAGTCGGAGATTTTACCCCTAAGCCGTTGGCATACGATTCAATTTACCGAAGAGTATAGTTACTGAGGTGTATAAATCAAATAACTAGATATTAGCAACTGTATATAAGTAGGTTAGTGTGCATACACATGTAAACGAATAAATATTTACTTAATTTAATTTAAGGTGCAAACCAAACAGTGTTCAATGTGGTTAGACAAAGCTAAGAATATATATTAATAAATATACATATTTAACTTAAAGTTCCCTTGTTCTACCAATTCATCAGGCACAAATTATTACCTTTGACTTTGAAAACATACTGTCGTGGGAAGAAGGTTAAATTAAACATGGATTCAAAGTTCGAATTAAATATAAAATTCATACATATATATATATATATATATATATATATATATATATATATATATATATATATATATTTGGATAGATGTGAGTTTGTGACCCTGGGTTTCGTCAGACAAACATCGATGTATGCAGACACATATACATACTTGGTCGTCCGTCGGGACTCATACATATATAAAGATATGTGGGCAGTTTCGGATATGACATATGTATGTATACGGGTGGTGTTGTGTCTATACATACGCATTTATCTGTTGAAATGATGAAATTTAAAGATTGGAAGTGTGGCGGAAATGTCTCGTGAAAGTATACATGTCATATTATATATTTTTCCGCTGAATAATATTTCCTTGCATGTATGTATATACGTGTGGTGGGGTTTGTGTAAAATTATGATAGGTAAAAATTATTATTATTTATTTTCAAATTTTGAAAAAAAAAATGGGGTTTATTTCTAATAAGTACCGCGCATATGATATATAAATAATAATACATATACATATTTATTTATATTTATATACACTTTTCATATATATATATATATATATATATATATATATATATATATATATATATATATATATATAAAAAGTTCTGTCTGTTTTTAAAAGAAAAAAAAAAAACGCTTCACAGTATGTGTAACTTATATTTAGTCTTCGAAGTAATCGCTATCGGCATCCAGCACCTTTTGCCAACGTGTCTCCAGCTGTTCAATGCCCTTGCGGTAGAACTCAGTGGGTTTTGACGCAAAGATGTCCGTGAGGGTATTGCCCAAGTCTGCTTCATTTGTGGAGGATTTCCCACGAAGATGATTATCCAGGGAGTGGAAGAGGTGGTAATCGGATGGCGCAAGGTCAGGTGAATAAGGTGGATGGTACAAAGTCTCCCACCCAAGTTGCTGTATGGTATCCCTGACCAGTCGCGCGACATGCGGCCAGGCGTTGTCATGGAGGAAAAACACACCTTTGCGATTCATCAATGCTGGCACCTTCTGGCGCAATGTCTGTTGCACACGTTTCAATTGCTGCGAGTATAGGTCTCCAGTGACCGATTTGCCCGTTGGTAGCAGTTCATAATGAACCACTTGACGACCTGTCCACTAGACACAAAGTATAATCTTGCATGGGTGCATAGGCGGTCTTGCGGTGTGAGGGACAGCATCCTGAGGAGACAACCAATGTCTGGAACACTTGGGAGTTTCGTACAGAACCCACTTTTCATCACTGGTAAGCACTCGATTGAATAAAGATGCGGTACGTTGGCGAGAAAGCAGCGATAGGCAGGCTGCCACTCGTTGTCCCTTGTGGACCTCCAACAGCGTTTGCGGAACCCACTGGCTCAGCTTGTACGTCTTACCTAGTCTGTGCAGGTGACGTCTGTTTCATCGGAAATGTTGCACTGTCTTGCAAGTTCACCACATGTTAGACTACTGTCCTCTTCAATGGCCGCCTTCAGGACTCCGTCATTCAAGACCTGTGGTCGTCCACTGCGAGGCTCATCATGGAGACAAATCTCCTGACTTGAATTTTCAGGAACCAACGCCTTGCAGTACGTTCATCCACAGCACTATCCCCAAACGCTTGACATATGCGGTGACTTGATGCAGCTGCTGATAAGCCCACTTTGAAGTCGTAAAGCAAACAGCCCCGAACGAGATCTCTAGACACTTTTATACTTCTCACAGCTGTCCGGCTTATAACTGATGGCCGGGTACGGTGCACGTGTTTTTTTTTTTTATAACGTCTGATGTTCCTACGTCCGAATTTGAAAACAATTGCTACATGCATTTCGTATATATTTCAACTTCATTCAATGACTAATCAAAAAGCGGACAGAACATTTTGGTTACCTTGTATTAAACATAAAAAAATATTGTATAACATTTACTCATTTTTTTTATCTTAAAATTCTATCGGATTTATATCCAAAATTTGAACATCCCTGACAAATTACTCTCTCTCTCTCTCTCTCTTTCTCTCTCTCTCCTGTCTCTAACATCACATAACAATCACGATCATCTAGTTAATAAATCATACTCGTTTTGTTGTTTCCTCGTTTTGTGGCTTCTTATTTGGTGTATGTATTTCCCTATGTATAAATATTAGGGATCTGGCTATATTTCTGAGATGAGGCATTATGTACACTATTTACATTATTCGGACTATCGTCGGCATACTTATTACAACGTTTCGGACGTTGTACGCTCCAGTGACAGGACTCAAAGAATGCGAGTTCAATACCCGGTTACGGCAGTGGAGAACTTGGAGAGGGGAATTAACAGGAGATAACTGATAACTGACATCTGACATACATTAAACATGGCACGTGGAACTAGAACAGTCTACACCAGTGAGCGAAATAAAGGGTTCAGTTCGACATTCCAACCACCTGAAGAAGGTCGGAGCGTACAACGGCCGAAACGTTTTAATAAATATGGCGACAAAGATGAAGACAATAGTCCGAAAAATCTAAATGTTAGGGAGTTTATAATTATTTACCTGGAATTATAACTTCCTTACTGTATGTAAATATGCATATATTACTGCTTGCTTCTGTTTATCATGATTATTTATGGAATTATAATTATAAATGTGTATATATGTATATATATATATATATATATATATATATATATATATATATTAGTTTATTAATTTGAAACTTTTAAAACCATTTATTTGACATTCAACATCATTACTTGATAAGACACCGGAGGTGTTGCAACAAAATGAGTATTTCTTGTAGTGATTTTATAACATATTTATGTCATAATATTTAAATAAATAATTATATATATATATTTTTATTAAAGACATTTTTATGTTTAACGTTCTTTTTATAGATACAAGTATTTAAGTAATTGCTCTGTTTATAATGAACAGTATTAAATAACATTTACCGGTTTGAATGTCCGAGAAATTTTCATAGAAAATATTCGTTCTTTGACAGGATTCGAACCTGCATCCTATACGGAACCGTCATTTACGCTGAGGTACCTTACCGATCGGCCACGAAGCGTTCGGTAGACAAGGTCGAATTTACTGCTTATAAACTTAAATATATATGGTTATAAACTTCAATCTTCCATGAATCTCTCACGTACATTCATAACTGCTCATGGCGTATCAAATGTAAACAAATGACGTCATACATTATGAAGTGGACAAAAGTCTGACAATTATTTGAATTTTATTATGTGGCCGAGCGGTTAGGCACGCCAAGCTAAATGACGGTTCTATATATATATATATATATATATATATATATATAGTAATCAGTATCAGGCCATGCAAGGTAGTAAAGCCCCTAAAAAAACAAGGGGTTACAGCATGTGGAGAAGTTAAGAATAGAAACATTAGTAATGAATAGAAAGAAGAAAGCGTAATCAGGAGGACAGTAGATAACAATTGAAATTGCATCTAAATTTTCGCAGATTAAAGTTGGCTGGAATGCATGGAGTTGAAAGGGCGTTCCACCAGTGAAAAGTTCAAGACAATAAATTGTTAGCATTGAATTTACGATTATACCTAGCCAGCTCACCTCTAAATTGATTGTATTTCGATGCCAGCCTAGTATCATGTTTAAATTAAAAAAGTCTAATTACTATAGTAAAGAGCTCATATGAACAACTACCATGAAAATATTATATATGAATATATATATATATAAATATACATATATATATATATATATATATATATATATATATGTGTGTGTGTGTGTATGTGTGTGTACGCGCGTGCGTGTATTAATGCAATAAGAAAGAATAGTTAGATTGATGATCCAGAGTTCTTTAGTATTTATGTATTTGTAAAATCAGTGCACAATACAGAAGTAGAGCTTAAAATTATAATTATTTTTAAAAATACGATTCCATCGCAACACAGAAATTACTATGTTTCGAAACTGGTCGACAATTTTTTAAAGTTTAATTTCATTATAAAACCTTGACTTTATACGACCATTTCATTGTGAAGCGATGTTTGGACAAAAAATATGTATATGTATGTATGTATGTGTGTGTGTGTGTGTGTGTGTGTGTGTGTGTGTGTGTAAATAGATTAAATGGTGTCGATATGACATGTTTATCACTATTTATAAAACAATCTACTTCATTTTCCGTTTTCTCGAAACTGCTCATTGACTTCATTCAAACTGAACGTCTGTATTGCACGGTATGAGATGTCCTTTTCTCTTTCGGTTAGTTTTGTTCCCTTTATCATCTCTCTCTCTCTCTCTCTCTCTGTGTGTGTGTGTGTGTGCGTTTTTATTTTCCTCTATCTCTCGGCTCCTCTGTAATCCAACCGCCGGTATCGCTTACCTCCCTTTGTTTGATTAATTAGAAGTCTCGCCCTCACTGAACGGGTCCACGGACATGCTGTCAATCAAATGTACCCAAAACACTAAGTCTTCCTTCTGTTTACGCCGACCAATCGTTTAGGACATGGAATTGACAGACGCACGCTAATCTGATGATATTATCAGGATAGACTGTCAACTCAGAGAAAATAAAATGGTTTCCTGTTACAAATTCGTTTTGCTCATCTATTTGCTACCCATTCGCTCCACGGTTGTTAATGTTTTTTCTTTCTTTCTGCTCATTTCTCCATATTGGTTTCTCTTTTTCTATCTCCATCTTTTCGTTTCGTGTTGGTTTCTATCTCAGTCGGATTTAAATGCATATCTCTCATTTTTTTTGAGAGGTAGGTCCGTTAATATTTTATATATATATATATATATATATATATATATATATATATATATATATATATATATATATATAACCTGTTTCTGACGTTGTTTTAAAATATATTTGCTTTTCTCTAGAGTTTTGTAATTATTATCTAGCTATTTTTTTATTTCTCTAAACACTTAGACCAACTTTTTTACAATTCAAACATTGTTATCCGTTTGTTTGTTTTTTTTTTTCTCTTCAGTTATAGATATTTCTTTACATATTTACACGAACGCAGATGTCCCTCAAGTCTCCATCCTAGGTCCCACTCTATTCCTTATCTACATAAATGACCTTCCTGACGCCATAAATTCCCAAGTTGGCATCTACGCGGATGACACCACAATTTACTCCTGCCTCAAAAACCAATCTAGTGTCGCTGACAAAACTAAACTGGCCGTACGTCTCGAAAAGGACCTCCAATCGGTTGTGAACTGGGGCAGGAATTGGCTGGTCAACTTTAATGCCTCAAATACAAAACTGCTCTCCATTAATCATCACAGAGACCCTTCCATGCCCTCCATTAGTAAGTCTGACGCTCAACTTCTCGAGAACACCTCTCTGCGGCTGCTCGGTCTCACGTTGACTGCTGACCTGAGATGGAACAAATACATTGAGTCAATTGTTTCGTCCACCGCAAGGAAGGTTGGCTCTCTGCGCCGCGCCAGGAAATTTTTCTCCCCGGAATCGATCCTCCAGATCTACAAATCAACAATTCGCTCTTGCATGGATTATTGCTGCCATATATGGTCTGGAGCCCCTTCTGTTTTCCTCGGGGTTCTTGATAGACTGCAGAGGCGGATATGCAATATAATTGGCCATGATCTGGCATCTCGTCTACAGTCACTTTCTCACAGACGCGCCGTCGCCTCTCTCTGTTATTTTTACAAATACTTTCATGGCAATTGCTCCGAGGAGCTGCAATCGCTGGTTCCCAGACTTCATGAGTTCAAGCGCCCTACAAGGCTGGCATCCTGCTCTCACCCTTTCTCTGTCGAAACGAATAATGTAGCCGTCTCTTCTACACCAACAGCTTCATTTCTCGCGCCTCTCGCTTGTGGAACTCCCTTCCTTATTCCAGTTTCCCTGAGAGCTATAATCTCCAGCTATTCAAATGTAATGTCAATCGACATCTCCAGTTGCCTTGATCTATCCACTATCCTTCTCCTCATTCTTTCCTCTATCATTCTTATCTGATCTTGCTCCAAATCTTCTCTAACCCCTTGTGTCTAGTGGCTTCCCGCCTTGCTTGGGGTGAAACAGCTTATATATATATATATATATATATATATATATATATATATATATATATATATATATATTCATTATACATTCCTTTGCCCTCTTAATTGTTCTGGCGTATCTCTATCCCTCCTTACAAAATATTCCTCCGTCAGGGCCTTGAATATACTCGTTAGATCGAAACTTTCATATGGATGTTATGTATAACGCCAGACACTTTCAGAAATACGTAAATCATCTGCCGTATATAACAACTTTCTCAGATCAATTGTTAAAATGGCCTTGAGTAAGGGAAGTCTGCTAAGACCATCTTTCTGTGAAACTTGTATATTTGCGATACAGAGTCGCAAAGAACAGAAATCGCATCACTTTAAGACTATCAACAACAGCAACAAGTAAAAAGGATAGCACTTGTAATTCTAAAAAAAAATAATGACAACATGAATATGTTGACATTGTACACTACTTTAGACAAAAGGTCAGGAAGGAAACTTCACTCATTAATAGAAAGACCTGAAACAGGTATTGAACATGAGAAACAAATTTCCCTGCAAGATTGTTTTAAGAGAAATATTTAACAAATGCTTCCTCATAGGAAAACGTCTAATATTACCATTGCTATTCATCTATTAGTCGTAGTTGTTCTGTTGTGTCTTCTTTTTGAATACAACACTCACGTTTATATTGTGTCTATTTCTTTCAAAGTTTACTTTAAGGCATTTTGTTCTTTCAAATTGTGACTATTTTCTCTTTTCTTTCCAAGATTTTTTCTTTAATTTTTTAAATTTGTATTATATTATTTATTTCCTTATTTGTGTATGCACGCAATCACACGCACATGAAGTTGCATATACAGATGCTAATATCCCATTATTTGGTATATATCCACTTATATATATATATATATATATATATATATATATATATATATATATATATATATATATATATATATATATATATATCGCATATATAGTGCTGGTGCTATTAAACAGTGCTCGTTGTAATATAACAGAGCTATTAATTATTTATTAAAGAATTTACATATTATCCGTCACCATTAGCACGACTCGGACTGTTTGTGCATGAATTTCTGAGTCGTGCTACTGGTGAGAGATTATATATATATATATATATATATATATATATATATATATATATATATATATATATATATATATATAGTTAAGTAATGAGAAGTTTGATAATCCGTATGGATATTCCAAAGAAGTATGTAATCCAGAGAGTTTAATGTCAAATCAGAGCAAGTATTACTTCAATTTAAATAGAAGACAGACACCCTTAAGGGTCTATTGGTTATAATTTATTTCCCATGGTATATGGTTTTTAACTGGTTCATCAGACAACACTTCTAAAACATGCTTTAAATGTACATATAATTTGTATACACTTGTGAGGGGTAGTTTTAAGTTGATGTAACGTGATATAGAGAGAAGAGAAGGGGCATTATGACAGATTTGTTCGAAATTAGATAGGGAAGAGTGAGAGAGAAATAATTTTAACTCTGTTTTTATTGAAATACTTAAGAGTAAGGAAGCAGTAAGGACCAGACATTGACCCATTTAATAAGACATCTCAGAGGAAACGAGATAAAGGGAAAAAAAGTGAAGTAAAGATATAAGAAAGCAGAAATGGAAGAAGGGGTGTGAGGAAAGAAAGGGAATAGAAAGCGTGAAAATAATAAAAGAAAAGGAAGAATAAATTAACATATATGGGTATATTGCGGTCAGTTTGAAAAACAAAACACAGATGTATATTTGGTAGTTAAGGTTTGACATTAATGTAAGCATTTAATTTTTTTCAAGAAAATAAACTAGGAAATAAATATAATGTGAATATGAGATAAATAAACACAAATATTACTATTATTGACATTATTAAAATTATGAAAAACAAGTTAGGATTAAAAACATTTTAATTAAAATCTAAAATGTCAAATTTTAAATTTTGCCTCTTTTATATATATATATATATATATATATATATATATATATATATATATATATATATATATATATTGCAAGGAATAGATACAAATTATTTCCTAAAAGCATTATGAAAAATAAAAAAAATAAGAGATGATAACACTTACAGAACAGACCAACCGGTTTCGTTCCCAAGCTCATCAGGGTCGACTGGGAACAATTTAATAATTATTGTAATATATATTGACTCACACAAACACCCTACATACAATTAAAACATTAAAAAATGAAATGTTTAATGGTATGAGGGAAAAAAATATGTATATTTCAAACCGCGCGAATATGCACAGCACAAAGGGAAAAAAAATAAAATTAAAAATATATATATATATAACGGGGAATGTGAGGGGAATGTATGATAAATACTAGAGTCTAATAACGTGAAGCCCAAGGAGACAGTCATTTTGCTTACAAAGGGACGGCTCCCTGGACCGAATATACAGAGACTCAATTGCCCTCAAATGAAATGGAGAGTGCGAACTGGACAGTATATCAAACCAATTCGGACTAAAGTTCTTCGCACAATCCCTGCAATTTATTAAATGTTCGGTGATATATATATATATATATATATATATATTCACGGTTTTTCCATATTTTGTGTGCGGATTTTAGCACAACTCTTGTATAACTTCACATTTACAACATTGGCTTCTTCTCGTAAAATTAAATAAATAAAATTAAATGCGAAATAAAAAATATGGAAGAACTAGATTGGGAAATGTTTCTGTTTATTCCTCCAATAAATCCCGATTTAGACCGCTTGACTTTTCAAAGAATGAATCTACGATAACTAAAACTATTTATATTTCAACATGCTTTCGTTTGATATTGTCCAATTCCCTCCTACCCAATTACGTTTTTTTTCCTCTGTCAGTAGTTCCACATATCTCTTCTCTATCCCACCTCATACATAAGTAAGCCAATATTTTGCCCAATGACCAGAGTTTTAAATTTTGGTGAAAGAGCCTATGTACAAGGAATATTGGAAAGTATACGTACAAATAATTCACCGATCAATCTAAATTTTGGTCGGAGACTATTTATGCTCACACGCACACGAATCAAAATATTATCCCGATTTATTTCAACATCAACTATATCCCCAAAAACTCACCAGTGCCAGCTCATTTCTCTAACAACTTTGCCAAGGCTTCAAATACCATTAACACTTCCAGCAACGTCTACCGCCCTTTACAAAACTTTAAACAATTTCTTTGATGTCTTCGTGTTTTTGCCTAATCTAATCGTTCGGCCCATTACGTTTTGTGTGTCAATGTCTTTATTCCTTCTTTCGAGACATGGTTCACATGACCTGTTAGGAGACAGGCAACACCGGCGCCTATGGCTCCTCAATGTGTTTAAACAGATGTGTGTTCCACCTTCTCCTCCTACCATGTTGAAAATGCCATTTGTTCCCGTTTCAAATTAAATGCTACTTCACATTTACAAGACCAACTTTATGAGATTCAAAATTTTGTTGATATTAAGGTTTTTCATATTTGGTTAAATCTGCTTTGATTTTATAATTACATGTTCCTTTAGAATATTGGAGATCATGGCTCTCCCGAGGTTCATTTTTATCGTCTGCATATTTCTGTGACTCTTGTGAAAGTTGCCATCAACACGATTTGGAATTCAGTTTTATCTTATAGGCTCAGATTAAATTGATATTTAATCCATGTCTGGGAGAGAACAGACGGATAAATGGTTTTCCTTGGGCATTTATTCGAAAGTAAATTCCAACAGAGTAAGCTTTTCTGATTCTATTTCCTTGCAGATAACTGTTACACTGCAATTTATTTTCTTTCTTCTAGACTGGATGATAAACAAGCCTCTTTTTTAACTCATAACCCTACGAAGAAAAGTGAGTTTGTCTTTCTAATGTATATTAATGCAATGTAAAGGAAACAAACAGAGTGGAAATTTAAATTCGCCTTGCTGATTGCTGTTTAGGTCCCAGTATCCATCTTGGTGTTAGGGGATGCTAATTTATTCCCCCTATAAAGGACGGTAACTCAAAATACAACTGAGTTACTTCCCTTGTCTTGCAGAGATGCGCAGCACTTCTGAATTATACATGGTGTCAAGCTGCCACGCCCGTGGAATTCAAGGTTTCAATTCAAACAAATCCTTGATCTTTTCAGTCAGTAAATGAATAAAAGCTCTTTTATGATGTGTTAAAATACATGTCTTTTTTCGTTATCCGTTTTTGTTCATCCCAACAACGTGGGATATAACAGTTGTGCAGGATGGTAATTATAAACAAGCAAGCATAGATTAACATCAGATCATATTAGGAGGAGGCCAAATTAATGTATATTTTCTTTATTTTTAATCTGGTAAATTATTATCCTTATATTATACCCTATCGCCCGTCATATGGTTTTATTTTTTCGACACGGAACACGTAAAAAAAACAACAACAGAAACGAGACAAAAATTTGTATAAATCCGTTATTTCTTTCCATCTTTCTGGCAACCTTCATATTTATCCATTATTTTCCAAAATATAGTCCGGGAACTTTGTCATCGAATAAATCATTGGAAAAGTAGTTTATACTATGATCATCTTCCTGAAAAAATTTTGAATATACAAGTTTTGAATTGACATAAACGTTGATTAAGATAAAGTATAGCACTTGCAAGTATACAACGTCAGTGCTCTCCAAAATTCTATGGATCAACAACAGATGAGTGGTTGGAAAAGCAAAACTAATTTACGCTATCATGAATAGAGTCCTTATTATATACCAATTTTCATTCCAAATATCGAGAAAAATCTAACCAATCAGAAAGGTTATCGTTTCAATACAGCGAGTAGGCCAGTGAGGTCGAAGTATTATTTGATTGAGTCATAAATAATTTCTGCTTCCGTTTTATTCTTCGTAAAATTAAGTACAATTATTATTCAGTGAATTTTATTTCATCGTTTCACCCCAAGCAAGGCAATGAGGACATTAATTTGCAGGAGGTTACAGAGTGTGAAGTAATATAAGTATAATAACATTATTAAAGAACAAAAACAGGAATTAAAAAGCTGTTATCATAGAACTTATTGTGCCAATCTAGCCATTTCACCTGTAAAATGATGAGACCTTACTGACAATGTAGTACTGCGCTTAAATTCATAAAACCTAAACAACATAGAAGAAAGTAATATTTCTTTTGTTTTAATACAAAAAATATGACGAAAAATTTGGGGTAGGAGAAGGCTGGTCTTCAATATGTTTCGTCTTAAACTTAGCTGGCCACAATTACAGACCCAAACATACCACAGTATTCCTTACACCAAAACAGCACATTCTTACCTACCATTCTTACTACAGTCACCATAATACCTCTGAGTCTCTACGAAGTCCTTAATTGTTCCCATGTGTGCAAATTATCTGTAGGAGGAATAAAAAATAACATTTAAAAAAAAAGAAACCTCAATGAATATTTACAAGGATTACAATTTATATACAAGAAACTAAACAAAATAGTGTTAGTAATACAATCCTTACGAAAAAGGAAAGGAATACTTATTTTGTTATAATACAAAAATGTGGCACAAAGCCAAATGGGAAATGGTGGAAATCTGGTCTTCAATTTGTCTCGTCATAATATTAGCTAGCCACAATTACTGACCCAAAAGAATAGCTTTCTGTTATGAACGAGCGGACTGTACTCGTACTGTGATTCCCTCCGCGACGTCCCCTGGAATGTGGTTTTTAATCACCCGTTCAAAAATATGCTTGTGAGTTATCCTCCTGGGTAAAAGATGGCATCGAAGCTTTCATCCCTGCAAGAAAATATAAATTTAAATCGCCCTCATCTCCTTGGTTTGCAGCTGCTTTTTCATTTGCTATAGCCCATAAAGAAACCACTTTTTTCCGTCGGTACCGAAGCGACATGTCTGATTGCAACAGACGGCTCTTTGTCAGTAATGAGTGCAAGAGTGTTCTCCATGCAGCAAAGTTACTATTTGCTGATAGAATGAAACAACGTATAGCATCTCGAAAGTTTGGTTCTAAAGATTATTGGCGGCTCTGCAAGAACGCGCTAAACAACAGCAATTCCACGATACTGCCTCTATTCAAACAATTTGAGGTTTTGACTTCCTCAGCTGATAAGGCTGAATGCTTTGCTTGGAAATTCTCATCCACTTCAACGCTTGAATCATCCAGAGTACCCACACATGATTTTCCCAGAGAACTGAGGCTCTATGGAGTGAGATGACTATAGCCCCATTAACGGTGTTCGACATCATCTCTAAATTAGACCCTCTTAAGGCAAGTGGTGAGGACGGGATACCAGCCATAGTTCTGAAGACATGTGCTCCTGAGCTAGCTACAGTTCTCTCCGAACTATATAATTATTGGCTCACTGTTTCTTTCTTTCCAGCCTGTTGGAAGTTATCATCTGTTGTCCTTGTTTTTAAGAACATTAGAGACCCTTCTGACCCATCTAACTATCGTCCTATCAGTCTCCTACTACTCTTCGGCAAAGTCTTCGAGGTTTTAAACAACGCCGAAGTCCTTAAGCACCTTCATCCCATGATCTACTCTGTGACAAACAATATGGATTCTGCTTTGCTAGGTCAACAGCTGACGTGCTCAAGGCCATAGCTGAATTTGTATATCAAGCGCTTAACAATAACGGAGAAGCTCGTGCTGTGAGGTTAGATATCTCTATGGCGTTTGATACGGTATTGCATACTGGCCTTCTTCTTAAGCTTCAGATATAAGGTATTGCAGGATGATTATTTGATTAATACAATCATTACTGAAAAACCGTGAAATGAAATTGTCCTAAACGGCTTCTCCTCCAGTTCCGTTCATACGAACGCTGGTGTTTACCAAGGCTCTATTCTGAGTCTAAAACTCATTCTGATCTTCATCAAAGACGTCATCAATTCCCAAGTAGGCATCTACGCCGACGACACTACTATTTACTCCTCTCTCAATAGTAATTCGGACATTGCTGACAAAAATAACCTGGCAGTTTTTTCTCGAAAAGACCTCACATCTGTGGTTGACTTGGGGCAGGAAATGGCTTGTAAATTTTAAGTCCTCCAAAACGAAACTGCTCTTATTTACCCACCATAGAGAACACTCCTTGCCTTGTATGAGAATGGCTGATGCCCAACTCCGCGAAAGCGTCTCTCTGTGCCTGCTTGGTCTCACGCTTGGAATAACTACATTGAATCACAAGCTTCATCTACCGCAAGGAAATTTGGTTTTTCGCGCCAGAATGTTTTCTCGTCTGAGTCCATCCTTCAAATCTACCATTCGTCCATGCATTGAATGCTATGACCATATATGGTCTGGTCTCCCCGCTATGCATGTCGAGGTCCTCGAAAAATCCAAAGACGGGTATGCAATGTAATAGCTCAAGATTTGGCATCTCGTCTACTGTCGCTTTCTCACAGACGTATTCTGGCTTCCCTCTGTCTTTTCTACAAATATTTGTATGGCAACTGCTCTAACGAGGTACTTTCCCTGGCATCCCAACCTCATGAATTTAAGCGTGCTACTAGGTTGGCATCTCGGTTCCACCTTCTTAAAACTGTCAAAACAGTTAAATATAACCGCCTCTTCTATTCCAAGAGCTTCTTCTCTTGCATGTCCCGGTAGAGGAATTCCTTTCCTCCTACTTGCTTGCCTTATAGCTATCATCATCAAATATTCAAATGTAATGTCAATCGACATCTGATGCCTTGATCCTTATCCCTGCCCTCTCTATATTCTTTCCTCAAACACCCCTCTTTAATCTTGCTCTCACTTTCTGTAACCCCTTGCGTGCTAGTGGCACTTCTGCCTTGCTTGGGATGAAATGCTTATATATATATATATATATATATATATATATATATATATATATTGAGTAAAATTCCCCAGGTTTTAATATGAATTGATTTTCGACGAATTTGCTTTTCATTAGATAGAGTTTCCCCAAGCGTGTTGCAGTGATGAAAAAGGGTTATTATCGCTTATGTGCAAGATCAGGAGAATATAGCAGATGCTTTAAAATAGATTAAATAAAGGAGCAAATTATTTCCCTTTCTTATTCCTGCTGTATATAACCTTTCGATGTTATGAGGAAGATAACATTTTCCTTTCATCCACTGTGTATGCAACCACTACTAGAAAACTCTTTTATCCAAAATTTATTCTGAACTTCCACGTTGGATCTTAAATTAGGATGATTCAGTCATCATTACAATTTGTTCAAACGAACCGAAATTATTTAAGACAACCGAATATTTGGGAAATATTATAAACATACCAGTATAAATATTGATATTTTTATATTCAGAAAAATTCTTTAAGTAACTTCTTAAATAGCCATTATTTCATATACACCTGTGCACAGTTTTCATATAAAGGCTTGACCACTTACCTTAATTCTTGTCGAATCTATCTGGGTATGATGATAAACTACATCCTAGAGCAAGGACTCTGATAGGGAGGTTTTGAGGAGCGTGGGACCAATCCTTAATTGCTGCTATTCCACCTTAATGCGATGTCGTAGCACCTGTTAGAATCCTATCTACTGGCAAATAGTTAATCTCCAAACTGTAGTCAAAACACTATGAATGTATTTTATAGTAAAAAAATCAGCAATACATTTTCATAGTAAAAGCGTTACTAGCAAAGCATTTTTGTAAAAGAAATGTTCATAAGAAAATGAAATTTCGGTATTAAATGACTCATAAGAATTTGATGTATCGCTAAACAAGCAAACCAATTTAACTTCACACGGTGATAGGATGTTTAATACACTGAGCAACCAGGTTTTAGGGAAAATGGAAACAAAATGTACACTTATTATTAGAAGAATAAAGATGTAGTTTAAACTGAAATTTCTAGCCTGCACTGTGAGGAAAGAAAGCTTAGAAAATTTGACATTCACCTAACAAATTGGAGGCAAGGGAGATAGAGGAAAGGAGCGAATAATCTACCTAACGAGACAGTGTAAATGGTTAGCAGAACAGGGATTAGGAGAGATAAGTGGCAGACCTTTTTTGGTGGTGGGGGGCTTGAAGTTTGAACAGATATATGTAACCAGCAACAATAGAATCGAGGATCCAAATACTAAAATATAAGTTATGAATAGATACTTGCAAGATCAATGAGCGCACACTGTTGTAGGTTCGGCCACTTGCAGGCCCCAAGATAATTTTGAAATTTGACCACATACAGGGGAATTTTGAAACCAAATGTAATTGGGATAAGAGCTTATTCTAAAGCCAACATTCATTATTTAAACCCATTGGCTTATTATTATATCACTAAATAGCCTTATATTAATAATAAACACTTAACGTCGATTTTATTGAACAATTCAACCATTAAAAAAAGTTGTTTTAGGAGCCCTCTAGGATTAAGGGCCTGAAATTTAAACTTATTTAGTCTCATAACAGATTAGCTATTGGGAGAGATGGCAAAAAAAAATAACAAAATCCACAATGGAGAAGAAATTGTGAAGAGCCATAATTGCCCACGTCAGGCAGGGACAGAGCATATAGATGAGAAATAAATTAAAATTCCGGTAAATTTAAGGTTTTGTTTTTTTTTTTTATCAATTTCCATCATTAGCATTGCACTTATTTAGCAAGAAACGATGCTTATTTTAAAAGAGATAAATCTCTCAACTTGTCCGCTTTTACTAAACTTATCAAAATTTCCGACATAATATTTATTTGACGACACGTCTATTTTAAGTGTTGAAAGATTTCAACAGGTTTAACTATCCCAGGGATAGTGTATTTTCGCAGATGAGAGTACAATCTTCAATTTTGGTGTTTTTTTTAGTGTTTAAAAATCAATAGGTAAATGAAAATGCCAATCATTAGTAGTACCATATCATTTCTTTTCATTTTTTTTATTTATCTCAGACTGTATTACTACAGACCAATTAAATTAGTTTCTTCAACTTCACCACTCCAGCCCATATTGTGTGCTTAAAATTAAGAAATAATGAAAACATTCTCCACGGAACGATTATTTTGGTTCAATTTATTAAATTTAAAGTGACTTATTAAGCATAGCTTAGATGTAGCACAAGGCCAATAACATGGAGCACTTAGTGAGGATCTTAGTCACTTCTCAGTCAGAATTGATTTAGCAAGACGAGCTTGTTAA
Organism: Acanthosepion pharaonis; assembly: GCA_903632075.3. Taxonomy (NCBI): domain Eukaryota; kingdom Metazoa; phylum Mollusca; class Cephalopoda; order Sepiida; family Sepiidae; genus Acanthosepion; species Acanthosepion pharaonis. The sequence goes on along the minus strand of CAHIKZ030002312.1, from coordinate 635,298 downwards.
CCAATACACCACGTCGAAGGGCAGAAAATTACAGACTTATAACTAGAAAAATTCTCACAGGTGTGACTCCAATGTTTCTTTTTGTTTTTGTTTTTTGTTTTTTTGTTAGAAAAGAGTATATAAATACAGACTTATAAACGGGTTGAATCCATACATATTTTTTATCATTTGAAAGTTATTTTTAGTGGATACCTATATTTGTCGTGACGGTCCGTTTATTTATTAAACTGTTTAATATTTTAGTCTATCGGCCTGAACATACAGTTTAATATATAAATGGAGTGTCTTTTCAAATATGGTTATACACTAAAAATAACGTTTAAAAATAAAAAATCTGTCGAATTAATGAATAATAAAAACGTACATATATATATATATATATATATATATATATATATATATATATATTAAATAAGCGCAAAAGACATGGCGATTTTCTAAGCGTAGCTTAGATGTGGCATAAGGCTGAAAATATGGAGCACCGAGTGAGGAACGAACGCATTACACAGTAGTAAATAATCTAGGGCGACAAGTTTGCTAACCATTTCAACACGTCGAAATACCCAAAAGCAAGCAAATATGAGTTCATTTCTCACAGTAAATCATTGCGCTTGCATTCGCGTTTCTATGAGTGTACATTCCTACCAGTCTTTCACTGGTTTAAATGAACTTTTCAGAAAAAAAAAATGTTGCCAGGAAACGCAATATCTCAAAAGGGATTTTCATTTCCTGCAACGATTTATCAATAGGCGTTCATTCCACATATATCCACTTAAGAAATATGTCAACACCCGAATTTCGCAAAATAAGAAAAAAGTAAGCTAAACAAATTTACAAATACTATATAATTAACGGGGCATAAAATCTGAAAATAAATAAATAAAAAGTCATTTACAGGAAAACGTTACCACTCAGATCCGAAAGTATTTCCGGTTCGGCTAACAAATAAGTTCACTTCGACAAGTCCTTACCCGGCAAATATTTAACTTCCGCTCCTCTCTCTCTCATTACATTGCCCACACTTCACTTTTTCCGTTTCTCTTCCTGCGAGTGCTCAGAAGGTAAAATTCACAGTCACCTATGTTCCATGCGTGATACACGCTTAGGCGGTTATGTATCTTTCGATACATGACTGACGAGGCAGATTTTTTTTTCCGCAATAGTTTGACATTTCTTTCTCCAGTAAACGAGTTGACATCCAATTCTATAGAACCCGGTCTGTCCTGCCCATAGCTGGGGGGAGATGAAGAGGATTCGTACCTTTCCCAAGAGTATTAGCACGTAAGTAAATGTAATAGATTTGATTGGAATTCGAACTCGGTTCTCTGATTGCTCAATCCGAGCCGCAGTCTCTTACTCCTCGTTAAGTCAGTTATGTGCCATGCGTGATACACGCTTAGGTGATCATGTCTCTTTAGATACATGACTGACGAGGCAGATTTTTTCCCCGCAGTAGGTTGCCTTTTCTCTCTGTGGTAAACCAGTTGCCATCCAAGGCTATAGAACCCGGTCTGTCTTGGTATTTATTCATAGAAGAAGAGGATTCATACCTTTCCCAAGCACGTCAGTGAATGAAATGAATTCGACTGGAATTCGAACTCGGCTCTCCGATTCCTCAATCCGAGCCGCTATCCATTACTCCACCTTGCCTATTAATCTATCCATATATACAGGCTATACTATAATGATGCGACACATTTTAAATACTAGGATCTAGGATAATAAAAAAAATGACAGAGTACTAAATATATTTATTACAATTTTTTTTCTCCATATCATTTGATATTTGAATATTACATCCCTGAGATGATTCACCATCACGAAGAGAACAGGCATGAGCTCATTCACTCATTTCAACAGGATTAAAATAAATGTATAGCTAAAAAGAATCGGTGTAAAAAGCCCCTAAGAGTGGGACGTGAGTAATTTGTTTAGGTTTTCTACTCTCTAGGGACTTTTTACACCGATTCTATGCAGGTAGAAAATGAACTTGCTTAGCAAGTTCATTTTCTACCTACACATAGTCGGTTGATGTAGCTTGATTAAACAGCTTCTAAAAACCGTCAATGTTTTAATGGCCAAGACCTGTGCTTGAATACGCCGTCAAAATATTCGGAAAGGCAACCCGAGTTATTAATCAAATGAAGTCCAATCGTTGACCCGGATACCGATTGAGACAAGCGATTATTGTTCCTAGCTCCACCCTGTCTTATACAGGCAGGCATGTTTTGCCAAATCCGGGTCTGCACCCGCAAGTTTATTCGACCCACCTAGCCGGCCTTACACCGACATTCAAATTGAAAAGTCACGGAATTCCTTTGTAAGTAGGGCAAACCGAAATAATATTAATATAACACGCAACTTGATAGAAGAGCAACAAAAGGACACAGATGTCAATACTCTATCAGCAGGTGCCTGATTTCCCCTACGGTAGTTTTAAATAGACTGGACAAATATCAGGTCCCCAAAACACAGGAGCCTTAAAAACGTTTAGCATAACGTTCCACCTTATGTTTAACAACATTCTCCTAGTATTCGACGAAAAGGCTCCCTTCAAAAAATTTCATTTTTCATTTTCAAAGCCATATTTAAATTCTGTATTATCTAATTTTGTTCATATATATATATATATATATATATATATATATATATATATATATATATATATATATATATATATATATATATATATATAATAGAAATGGACAATGTCCGAAAATTATGTTCAGAAATTTTGTATGATTATAAGTAGTTATAGATACAAATAGATAAGTAAATGTTCCGTTTATAATAAACATTATTAACAACATTTACCGGCCTATAAAAAGAACGTATAAACATAAAAATCTCTTAAAATTATTGTCAGACTTTGTCCATTTCATAATGTGTGACGTCATTTGTCTACATTTGGATACGCATCGAGCAGGTATAAATGTACGAGAGAATATCATGGAGAATTGTAGTTTAAAAACAGTAAAATCGATCTTGCTAAATGAAACGCTCCTTTGTGGCTAAATCGGTAAAAAACACGTCAGGCTACATGACGGTTCCGTATAGGATACAGTTTCGATTCCTGTCGGAGGACGCCTATTTTCTATGCAAATTTCCCGGGTATTCAGGCTGGTAAATGTTGTTAATAATGTTTATTATAAACAGAGAATTTACTTAAATATTTGAATCTATGAAAAGAACGTATAAAAATAAAAATATATATATATATATATATATATATATATATAGAGAGAGATGGCATGTAGTCTTCAGGCACTTTCTACCTGTGCCTTTTTTATAAGAACGTTCATGGTAATCGTTCTGATGAACATTCATCGATGATAGCTGGACTTTATGTATTTAAACGCAGTGCTAGATTGGCGGCAAGGTCTCATCATTTTGACGTTGTTTTGGCTAGATGTAACCGTAAGTTCTAAGCTAAGATCTTTCCTCTCACTACCGGCTTCTCGCTTCTCTGTCAACTTCAATGTTCAAAATGTAAATGCTCAAAGCACACCACACAGTTCCTTTGGCCCTTGTATAAGTTGAACATTAGTATAAAATCGACATTCAACGCCTGACTGAACGAGTTTCCTTCAGATATTTCTTCAAAGGTTTTGGTTTAGTTACTTGTATCTCATTAGACAATCTCTGATTAAATTCACTTCACCAGATTCTTCAAATGTTTTTCGAGATGCCCAATCCATTTATCTTTTTTAATAGCCTTTTGCATATTCTCAATTTTCTTTACGCAAATACTTGAAGCCAGGTGTTTTCAGGATCTTGTCGAGATAAAGTTTTGTATTTCTTTTCTTAATTGTTTTGTGATATCTTTTGAATATTATCGTAATTTACAATAATTCTTCTCTGTATCCCCAACAAATCCCAAATATTCTGTTTCTCGTATGATGTTAAATATTTCTTATCTTTCACGTCAATCTTTATCTTGAAAAAGTAAAAATAAATATCACTAACTATATATATATATATATATATATATATATATATATATATATATATATATATATATGCAAATTATACAGTAATTCATCGAGCCCAGAATAATCTTAAACAGAATGCAAAAAGCACTCGATTCGCTGAATGTCGCTTTTATACTAATGATCCAATTTATACAAGGCACAAATACCACTCAGCGTATAGAATAACTATGTGGTGTTTTTTGAGAAATTACAGTCGAAGTTAAAACTATATAGAATCTAGCTTGTGACTTCTCCATCACCATGGTACAGTTGGTATGACGTTTGCGTTGTATCGAAATGGTCTGGGTTTCATTCTCAGTAGTGGATGGGCTCACAAGAAAAATAATCTCAGTGAAGAAGTTGTGCTTTTTCTTAAAAAGAAATGGTAAAAAGAGACTTGCTTACTGTGAATTATTTCATGGCTGAGCGGTAAACCATCTTGGAACTAAAGTGCAGTTTAGTGCAAATCTGTTCCTGCTTCAATCGTCGCGCAGCAGAGAGAAAGGGACATTTCTACGTTTTCTATTAGAAATACGCCAGAAGAGCTCAATTCATAATTGAAGAGCAATTGGTTTATAGCAGTAGGAGTCACTGTTTTTAAAATTACCTTTTTCTCCAGAGCGCTCAACCACATTTCCCGAGAGAATATATATATATATATATATATATATATATATATATATATATATATATATATATATATACCAGGGGTAACAACAGAATTGCCCGATTGTTACATTAGCTTTGAACCGTTTTATCTTAGAAATGATTAAAAATATCTTACAGGAATTCTCCGAGATTTTTCTAACACTACTGGATTCTACTTTGAGCAATACGAATATATAATTACTCTCTACGCTTAAGAGAAAAATCGTGATGAAATCGATCATAAACGAAAATGACATGTTCATCATTAATTAATCATAGCTAAGGATCGGAAGCTCATGAAGTATTGAAATAAAGTTCAAACATACATAATATTCCAGGATCATTTTCAAATTTATTCAAGATTATCTTCACACTCTCTGCCGTTTCACGTTCGATTTCATTGTCAAGTCTTTTTTCATTGCTCCTTGTACAGTCTCACGTGCTAAACGTCTTATGGATTGAGTTGGATCTTTTCTAATTGATCTCTTTGGCACCAAGTTGAAATGATGATCCCTCTTCCTGTTGTGTCCTCTTGATCCGGGCTTCCTTTATACTGTTCCCTCGTTATTAAACTTATTCACCGATCTCTTAATGGCTCTTGAATGGACTTTGCCGACGGAAGCCAGAGTATGAATGTTGGTTCCATTGCTGAAAGTTAGAATAATCGTTTTTCTCTCAC
>CAHIKZ030002312.1:622500-625000 GCA_903632075.3 Acanthosepion pharaonis | reverse complement strand
GTAGTGTCCTAATGTCCTGTCCTGTAGACGTCCTGTCGCCTCTACCTAGGAATGAAACCCGGCTGAATTGATGTCAGCCGGACATTGTATCCCTATGCTACTGGCCCACGGCAGGGATGAAAGGGAATTTAAGCGTATTTCTTTTTAGATGAACACGTCTCGATTCGTTTTACCAAAGAGTCTTGCATTATTAGCAGTAAAAGTTGCTTTTTACAAACTCAAACTTACTACGCAGGGAGCTCAACCGAAATACCTTAATATATTTTTCAGATGCATATATATTGTCATTCACACACACACACACACACACACACACACACACACACACACACACACACACACACATGTGTATATGTATTTGTGTGTGTATATGTGTGTGTGTGTGTGCATCCATTATATCATCCATATATATATATATATTTGTGTATATATATATGTGTGTGTGTGTGTGTGTGTGTGTGTGTGTAAGTGTGTAAAATCAATATGAAATAATTGTTTTTATAAACCGATACTAAATCAAAGAAATATTAAATACTTGATATTGTAGCATTTCGATTGATTCTGAAAGCGTATTGCAAACATGATCTAATTATGGTTTAGATTTTATCGCGTAAGCATTTCTTTCTTACTGCGAGAGTCAATCATGGGCTGTCAAGTCCGATCGATGTCATAAACTATTCGCCGCCACCTTCTGATTCAAACGTCTGCCTTGACGTGTTTCGTTGAGGCAAGAATCAACAGTGCATTGAAAATGGGGAAGTGCTTTATCGCGTATAATAAAAAAAACCCTGACTTTATGTCAAAACAGCGGAAAAATCACGGCCGTTTCTGATATTACAACTATGAAATTTGGGATCTGTAGCAGTTTTCGAAATGTATATGTACTTTTTTGTCCGGATATGTAAGAGGCGATTAAAATATGTTGGAGAATATTTAAGTGACATTCATATTCAACTGATATTAACAACAATACAAATTGTTTAAAATCATTGATTTGGTTCAAAACGCGCGAACACCCGTCTGTATATATATATATATATATATATATATATATATATATATATATATATATATATGACGTCACACATTATGAAATGGACAAAGTCCGACAATTATTTTAAGACATTTTTATGTTTGACATTCTTTTTATAGATACAAATCTTTAAGTAAAACCTCTGTTTATTATAATGTTTCTGTGAAAATTTCTCGGATATTCAGGCCGGTAAATGTTTAATACTGTTTATTATAAACAGAGCATTTACTTTAAGATTTGTATCTATAAAAAGAATGTTATAAAAATGTCACATATATATATGAATGAGCATATATATATATATATATATATATATATATATATATATATATAGTATATATATATATATTCAAAAATATATGGAAGGTTGAATAATCTGGACAATATTATCTCTATTCATTCTTATTTTAATTCTTTCAAATTCACAGGTCAATTTCTTAATGTTGCCATTAAACACATTAAGGAAGCTGCTGTTTTTTTACTTATTCCTTTTATTTTCCCAAGTACTTTCAGCCTCATCTACTATCATCTTCACGGGTGAATTTAGAAGACAAAAAATAATGTAGTCGATAGTTTGAAAGGGGTAAATAAAAAGTAAATAATTATAATATGTCCTGAATGTTTAACCATATAATAATTGGTGTCATGTCTCCTGTACTTGTCGCTCAGTTCTTTTCGGCCAAGCTACACCAGACTTTTACTAATCTGGACATGTATGTAAAATTTGAATTCCGCACAAGTGGCGGCCTCTTTAACCATCAACGTTTTAAATCAAAATCGCAGACTCGAGCAAGCTTTATTCTGGTCTTTTTATTCGCTGATGGCGCTGCACTCGTTGCCACCTAAATCGAAGAAGCTCAACCGTTTTTCCACCGCTTTCAAAGCATTAGGATTAATTATGAGCATAAAGAAAACTGAAGTTGTCCATCACATAAGCAGGTGAAAGGTGTAAAACAAAAACCACCTGGCTACACCTTTCCAATCGTTTCTGTTACTGTTGGCAACAACAACCTAAAGTATGTGAAATCATCCCCTTGCTTAGGAAGCAAAGTCAATTCAAGTACCTCTTTAGATGACGAGATAGTTACCTGAATACCAAAGGCAAACAATGCCGTTGGGAAGGTTAATCATCGCCTATGTGATGTTCATGGGATTTCACTGAAAACGAAAATCAGTGTCTATCGAGCAATCATTCCCACCACAGTGTTTTTTTTATGGGCCAGAATTGTGGACGTCATACAGAACGCACATCAATCAACTTGATGCTTTTCACAAAGGCTGACTTCGATCAATATATGGTTATATACGATAGAACAAAATCTCTTACCCTGATTTTTTCATCAACTATGGAGTCAGTGGTATTGAATCCTTTCTGATGCAATCACAGTTCTGATGAGTTGGTCATGTCATTAGAATGAGTGATGATCAGGTGCCGAAAATCCTCTTGTATAGCCAACTTTTTCATGG
>CAHIKZ030002312.1:612500-617500 GCA_903632075.3 Acanthosepion pharaonis | reverse complement strand
TTGATCTGAACACCATCAATACCCTCCCAGTTGAGCCATCGACCCTTCTGAGCCTATTGGACAGACTGCATCAATCGTCTGTCCTCCTTGAGCTTCCGAATCCCCCGTTCCTGTAATTTGAGTTGCTCTTGTCCACTGGCCTTTGACCAGGATCTATCAGTCTCAACTAGACCAAATCTTGCTCATCCCTCCTTTATAACACTCTGCCTGCTTTACCATTCCTTCAACTGACGACATTACGACTGAAAATTTCCACCTTCTTCCTGTTTTCATCTCTGACGCATTTTCCCGGACTACAGCATTTTTAGACTCACAGAGCATGGACTGCAATGTCACTTTTCCCATCTTGTACTCCTCCATCAAATAAAAGTTAACTGAAGACCCCATCCCCTCATCAAGCCGCCATAGACAACGACCGGCGACAGAATCTTTGCAACAGCAAGCCACTTCCGTGCGTATTTACTCATTTTTCTCTCAATTATCTCAAATCGAGACAGTGCCACCTCATATATCTTTAGCGGTCGTATTAGTATTGGCATCAAACCAAAAGCTATACACCACCTATATCTATACACTTTAAATTTCCCAGGAAGCCCGCATTGTTCTATGCTTCGCAGACCTCTCTGCACTCGTGGCTGGATTTCAACCACGCGTTGACGATCTGTCACAAGAAAGTTATACCACGTCCCAAGACTCTTCATACCTTGCTTCCGCACTGTTGGTATCTTTTCAACTGCGACGGAAAACACTTAATTAATGACAGAACTTCCCTTCACCTGACCCCACTCTACCAATTCTGAAAGTCTCCCCAGAACCAACTGCGGTACTTTCCTATCGTCTTGAATTACTGTTATGTCATCCATAAATACGCAGATTTTGATCGCATTCTGCAGGAAGCGGTACCCTGCCTTCAGGCCCCTGAGGATCACCTCCATCACCATCGCAAACAGTACCGGGTGGGAATAGCACATCTCATAACAATACCTCTATGCAGCCCCACATAACTTCACCGTCATAAAACGCAGCACGAACTCAACGAAATACATTACCAGAAAATCCCTGAGTTTCTGCGGAACGTAGAACTCCAGCGCCAGCTGTATCATGTTATGAGGAACTGAACCGTACGCATTAGCAAGATCAAGCCAGATGACGTAAAAATTCTTCTTTGAAATTATAGCCTCGCGTATCTTTGCCCAAATCATTGACGCATAATCCAAGCCCCCAGAAAAACCTGGAACTAAAGCCTTTTGGATGCTAGTATCTATATAGTTATTCCAGAGCAGTTAGCTCGGCAGCCTCCTGGCAAACACCACACCGTGAAGAACAATTTTCCCTCAACGTTCACGAGAGAGTTTGGACGAAACTGATCAATAGTAATGGAATTCTTCATGTTCGGTATATACACACCATCAGCACGACACCAACATTCTGGAACATCACCAACTTCCCAGATCTTCACAAGAAGCCTACACAGACACCTCAGAAGCCTGGAACACCTCTTGTAGACAGCATATGTCACAGCATTATGACCACGCGTAGAACACACCCTCGACTTCCGTATAACTACTTAGACCTCCTTCCAAGTCACTGGGGATTCATCCAAAGCTATTTCAGAGGAGCCACGCCTGAATAAACTTGGCATCATCTCCGATGGGACTTCCTTGTTGACATCAGAGTACGTGATCATAAGGTGTCCCTACAATTATTCCCGCTCAGCGTTCCACTAGTCCTCGCCCTAAACAACTGCCTCGTGAAGCGGAAAATACTTTCCGTGAAGGACTTGTAGATGACCGTGGGTTTAAGTGTTGTTAAATTAGGAACTAGTGCATTTATTTCCTGCTAGAAGAAGGTGCAACTACAAGAACATGGCAGACACAAGTTGAGTCCAACCGAAGATGTAAAGAAAAAACAAAACCGATGATATATATATATATATATATATATATATATATATATATATATATATATATATATATATATATATATATAAACAAATATCTGTATTAAACAAATTTACAAGTGACAAAGACATCAACATTTGTGTTTGTGTGTGAATGTAAAGAGTTTGTATATTGGTGAAAGTTCGTACGTGTATGTTTGTCTCATGGCGTTTTCCCACAGGTGGGCAAAACGGAGGTTTCTGCGGAAAATCACATTTTTAAATGTGTCCGCTGAAACGTAAAGTAAAAAGGTTATTTATTTTTGTGTTATAACAGAATGTGTAGCACAAGGCCGAAGTGGGGAATGAGGAAAATGTCGGTCTTCTCTCTTAACTTCTAAACTTAGCTAGCCACAAACGCTGAACCATTCATACTAACAATATTGCTTACACCAAAACAAAACATTGTTACTTACCTTTCTCACCACACTCACCATAATACCTCAAGGATTCCATGAAAATACTACATAGATCCCATATGTACAATTTGTGGTCTGAACGTAAAGTATAAGGAGAACGAGGTAATAAACTGCCGAGTATTTATTGTGTAGGGGGAGCCCTACCCTAGTGACAATTAGGAAATTAAGGAGGAGTTAACTCCGACAGATTAAGTCTGACAATTATTTTAATATAGTTTCTGTTTTTACGCTATTTTTATAGATACAGTTATTTAAGTAAATGCTCTATTTATAATAAACATCATTAATTACATTTAGCGGCCTGAATGTCCTAGAAATTTCGTAGAAAATACGTGCCCTCCGTGTAGGACAGAAGTTCGATTCCTCACGGTGGAAACAAATTTTCTACGAAAATTATCGGATATTCAGGCGGGAAAATATAATTAATACTGTTTATTATAAATAGAGCCTTTACTTAAATGATTTTCACTCTAAAAATAAATTATCGGTATTATTCTATTACATTATATATGTAGTCATTTGTTTACGTGAATTTACGATATATATATATATATATATATATATATATATATATATATATATATATATATATATATATATATATATATTAGTTTAAGAAAAACTAACTAGGTAGTCTGTATGGGTAAACCTAAGGGTGATAAAATCCAGAGTGCTCAATGTAAATCCAGAGCAAATAATTTAGGTTTGGAAGTAAAAGGGCTGTGGTGAAATAATTTATTACACGGAACCTTAAAGTGGTCAGTTTTTTATTTAAAATATATATATATATATATATATATATATATATATATATATATATATATATATATATATATTGAAATGTTGTAAGTAATATAAAGAACTGTTTTGAAGTCAGTAACAAACTAAGATCAGTTCATCAGTCACAGAGATGTAAATTTCTCGGAGAATAAAAAAATGATGCCGTCTTAAAAATGGCGAAAGGGATTGTAACAAAAAATGGCATATATGTCGTTGAATAAATTGGTGTCCAGATATATAAACATTTTTTGAATGTCATTTTAAAATGCTATGAACTTTTCTTCCGAGCTATTATCTATATCTATATCTAAAAAATGTCATTTTTCTTCCGAGCTAATATCTATATCTATATCTAAAAAATATCATTTTTCTGAGCAATTTTGCATGACCTATTTTCAGCATTACCATTTTTTCAAATATGTACCGATACAGGAAGAGACAGTTGAAATTCCTAGTGCACATAATGAGCTAAGAGGGCTTGGAAATTCTGATACTCACAGGACAGATTAAAGACAAGAGGGATAGAGATAAAACCTACTTCGTGAACTTGAGTAAATGTATGGGGGAACAATCTTTAGTAGAGCTAACGAACAGGTAAAATCTATTAAAAACTACAAACCACAAGGAAGTTTGGAGAGCCATGATCGACTACGTCCTGAATGGAACGTGGTACATAGAAGAAGATGTGAACTTTCAATTCCTTGGATAATTGCAAAAAGAAATATATCAACGAAAGAAAAGCGCAAAATGACGCAGTCCAGTCCGTTATTTGCGATTATCCCACGCTAAAACGGTTTCTGTCATCGGTTGATCGCTACAATTACCTGTCGCATTAGCCGATGACGGGCTGTCTATAGTATTTGGAACGTCACTATATTTCAGAGTCGAACTATGTTAACCCGAGCATGTGAAACTGACTGACGTTATGGCGGTAATTGGCCAGATGTTTCTGTTTAGATTAAGTGAATGGTTTATAAGGTCTATTGTAATTAGTTTCGATGCAGTTAAACTGGGCAGCATGTCGTGCGGAAATTCCTCTGATATTTAAACGTGACGATCTGAAAACAGTAAGTTCATTTCAATTGAAATAATAATAAGAGTAATTAACACACTGTAAATAAGTTAATATCATTATCTATCTGTCCATCAGTCTAGTTAAGTATGTCTTTCTCTGTCTATATATTTATATCTATCTATCTATCTATCTATCTATCTATCTATCTATCTATCTGTTTATCTATCTATCTATCTATCTGTTTATCTATCTATCTATCTATCTATCTATCTATCTATATGCCTTTAACTTTAGCATTGTGCATAATAAGAAGCCATAAATAAAATGATTGTATATTAACCTATGGACTTCACCAATTAATGCCAGAATCATGGAGCGTGTATTTGAATGTCTTCTTTGAACGAGGAACTCCTTCTGTTAATGCTAGGAGGATTCACTCTCTCTCTCACTCTATCTCTCTTCTTCCCTGAACCTGAACCAATATATATATATATATATATATATATATATATATATATATATATTATGAAAAACAGACCATTTAAGTTTCCATTATAATAATTTATTTCACCAGAGCACCTTTAAAGGACGCCGGATCATCAGATAGCACTTAAAAAAGATGAAACGAAAAATGAAATGAAAATTGATGGGTAGTGTAAGTTTTTGCAATTTAACAGAGAGTGAAATAAGGAGTGGTTAGAGAGACATAGTAGAGTTTAGAGAGGGTTTAATTTAATATTTCCCTCAATCATACTTAGTATTGGGGAGGAAAAGTGACCAGACCTTGACCTATTTAAACGGTACATATATATATATATATATATATATATATATATATATATATATA
>CAHIKZ030002312.1:605000-607500 GCA_903632075.3 Acanthosepion pharaonis | reverse complement strand
ATTCTTCTTCTTATTCTCTTTCGAATTCTTCTTCTTTTTTATTATTATTATTATTATTATTATTATTCTCTTTCAATTCTTCTTCTTCTTTTTATTATTATTATTATTATTATTATTATTATTATTCTTTTTTTATTATTAATTTATTCTTCTTCTTTTATTATTATTATTATTATTATTATTATTATTATTATTATTCTCTTTCAATTCTTCTTCTTCTTTTTTTTATTATTATTATTATTATTATTATTCTCTTTCGAATTCTTCTTCTTCTTTTTATTATTATTATTATTATTCTCTTTCGAATTCTTCTTCTTCTTTTTATTATTATTATTATTATTATTCTCTTTCGAATTCTTCTTCTTCTTTTTATTATTATTATTATTATTATTATTCTCTTTCAATTCTTCTTCTTCTTTTTTTTTTATTATTATTATTATTATTCTCTTTCAATTCTTCTTCTTCTTTTTTTATTATTATTATTATTCTCTTTCGAATTCTTCTTCTTCTTTTATTATTATTATTATTATTATTATTCTCTTTCAGATTCTTCTTCTTCTTTTTCTTTATTATTATTATTATTATTCTCTTTCAATTCTTCTTCTTCTTTTTTATTATTATTATTATTATTCTCTTTCGAATTCTTCTTCTTCTTTTTATTATTATTATTATTATTCTTTTCTTTCAAATTCTTCTTCTTATTATTATTATTATTATTATTCTCTTTCACATTCTTCTTCTTCTTTTATTATTATTATTATTATTATTCTCTTTCGAATTCTTCTTCTTCTTTTTTATTATTATTATTATTCTCTTTTTTCTTCTTTTTTTTAATTCTTATTATTTTTATTCTTCTTTCTTTTATTATTATTATTATTCTCTTTTTGAATTTCTTTTTTTTTATTATTATTCTCCATTATTATTCTCTTTCTTTCTTCTTCTTCTTTCAATTCTTATTATTATTTTCTCTTTCAATTCTTCTTCTTCTTCTTTTAATTTCTTCTTCAACTTTTTCTTCTCATTCTTCTTCTTCTTCTTCTTCTTATTCTTATTCTTCTCCATTCTTCTTCTTCTTCTTTTTCTTCTTTTCGCTTTCTTCTTCTTCTTTTATTATTATTATTATTATTATTATTATTATTATTATTATTATTCTCTTTAGTATTCTTCTTTTTCTTCTTCTCCATTCTTCTTCTTCTTCTTCTTTTGTTTCTTTTACTTCTTCTTCTCCTTCTTCTTTTACTTCTTCTTCATCTTCTTCTTTTACTTCTTCTTTATCTTCTTCTTCTTCTTCTATTTCGAATTCTTCTTCTTCTTTTACTTCTTCTTCTTCTTCTTCTTCTTCTTTTTTAACTTCTTCTTATTCCTCTTTCGAATTTTCTGCTTTTTCTTCTTCTTCATCTTCTTCTTCTTATTATTATTTTTATTATTATTATTTTTATTTTTCTCTTTCGATTTCTTCTTTTTCTTAATCTCCATTCTTCTTCTTCTTCTTCTATTTTGAATTCTTCTTCTTCTTTTACTTCTTCTTCATCTTCTTCTTCTTCTTCTTCTTCTTCTTCTTCTTTTACTTCTTCTTCATCTTCTTCTTCTTCTCCTTCTTCTTCTTCTATTTCGAATTCTTCTTCTTCTCCATTCTTCTTCTTCTTCTTTTACTTCTTCTTCAACTTTTACTTCTTCTTCTTCTTCTTCTTTTATTTCGTTTACTTCTTCTTCTCTTTCTTCTTTTACTTCTTCTTCATCTTCTTCTTCTTCTTCTTCTTCTTTCATTTCTTTTACTTCTTCTTCTCCTTCTTCTTTTACTTCTTCTCCATCCTCTTCTTCTTCTTCTTCTTCTTTTTTTCTTTTACTTCTTCTCCTTCTTCTTTTACTTCTTCTTCATCTTCTTCTTCTTCTTCTTCTTCTTCTTCTTTTATTTCTTTTACTTCCTCTTCTCCTTCTTCTTTTACTTCTTCTTCATCTTCTTCTTCTTCTTCTTCTTCTTCTATTTGGAATTCTTCTTCTTCTCCATTCTTCTTCTTCAACTTTTACTTCTTCTTGTTCTTCTTCTTTTTTTTCTTGTTCTTGTTCTTCTTCTCGTTCTTCTTCTTTTCCTTCTTCTTTTTCTTCTTCTTCTTCTTTAACTTCTTCTTATTCCTCTTTCGAATTTTCTGCTTTTTCTTCTTCTTTATCTTCTTCTTCTTCTTCTCCTTCTTCTTCTTCTTATTATTATTATTATTCTCTTTCGAATTCTTCTTTTTCTTAATCTCCATTCTTCTTCTTCTTCTTCTATTTCGAATTCATCTTCTTCTCCATTCTTCTTCTTCTTCTTTTACTTCTTCTTCAACTTTTCTTCTTCTTCTTCTTCTTCTTCTTCTTCTTCTTATTATTATTATTATTATTATTATTCTCTTTCGAATTCTTCTTTTTCTTCTTCTCCATTCTTCTTCTTCTTCTTTTACTTCTTCTTCAACTTTTTCTTCTTCTCCATTCTTCTTCTTCTTGTTTTATTTCTTTTTCTTCT
>CAHIKZ030002312.1:592500-602500 GCA_903632075.3 Acanthosepion pharaonis | reverse complement strand
ATATATATATATATATCTGTAACTTTGTTTTTTCTATTCTTTTGCCTACATCGCCTTTGTCGCGTAATCTTTAGCGCCTTCTTATCCGTCTTCTATTTTCTATCTCCCCTTCTTGCTCACCGCTTTCTTGTTCTGATTTCCTTAATTTTTATTTGCTTTTCCCTCATCCCATGTTTTCAATCAGGCCCCAAAACAGGCCATACACAGAAAGACACTTCCGCAACCTGTGAAAACTTTTTAGTAGAAATACTGACACGCTAGTTTTCTTACTACCCTTACTTTTTTTTTTTTTAACATTTCAGACAAGCCACCTTTTCTTTGTCATTTCTCATTGACGTTGAACACCAATCGCCTTTTATTTCACTTCCTCCATCTTTCTTTTTCCTATCCTTAGTGACAGTCTACAAACAACAATGTAACTTCACCTCCACGAACCACCATTCTCTTCGTTTAATTTCCGACGTTTTTTTTCCTCCCTTTATATGATATTTCTAAGCATAAATGGGTTAGCTGATTTAATAGACGCAGCGTTCCTGTTGGTCATTGATCCACACGCCGCTCTCTGTCCCATTGCCGTAAGACGACCTGTTTCTACCCGCTATTCAAAGAGTTTCCGCCATTTGTTTAATTCAGCGAAAATAATCCATACGTTGGCGATTTTGTAAAAGCGTTCATCTCCTTGGTCAGACGGCTGTGATGATTACGCATAACATTATAACTCATGGCAATCATGCTTCCCTACGCACATCTGCATATATATATATATATATATATATATATATATATATATATATATATATATATATATATATATTATAATTATAAATTATTATTATTATTATATTATTATTATTAATAGAAATATTATAAGTATAAGAAACTATACTCGCTGGGAAAACATTCAGTGTGTTGATTTGCAAATAAACAAGCCGATACCAAAGGGAAAAAGAATGGGTATATAAAAAAAGAAAGAACCAAGAACATGTAAGTTAACTGAAAATAATCGTCTAGCATACGAGTTCAAAGCCCAAAGAAAAAAAATCCGATGCGAGTACCCAAAATAACTAAATTAAAGTCTCAATACAATGAGTAGAGCAGACCTACTTAAACCTAGAGAGCTAGACAAACCTACGAAGGTTTCACCTAAGCGGATCGTCAGGGAAGGCCGGCTACAAGGTAAAGAAAGAACGGAATACATAGTCAATAAACAAAACAAAAACCTCGTTCGTCAATTTTGAATAAACGGTACTCCCGAGCCTCTTTTTTTTTTTTGTCACGTAGTTATGTTTTTTTTTTTTTTTTTTAACTCAGCTGGATGTCTTCCACAAAAGATGTCGCCGCGCGATCTGCAGCTATAGTGGAATTGTGACTATCCTGATGCAGTCACAACTTCGCTCGGTGGGCGATGTTACAAGGTTGAGTGACGACAGAATACCTCAGGTCCTCAAGTATGGCAAGCTTGACAGTGGACAAAGAACTTTTTTTTTGTGAGCGCTTTTCAGGTATAAAGACACGCTAAAGAGTAAAGCTCTCAGCTGTCAATGTGCCTCATACTAACTGCGAACGAGTTGACCTGGAATGAAATAGTTATTTGAACTAGAGTGTCATCAGAAATTTCAAAATCAGTCGTATTGACCGGCCAAGTGAAAAGCCAAAAGCATCAGCAAATATCCCTCTTGATATTCCCCAAGATCATCGATGTTGTACAATATGTGGACTTGTATGCAGGACAAAATCGGGACTGTTGGGTAACTTAGGACACAAACATAAAAACTGAATACGGTTATTGCGTCCTATCACGTTTAAATAGATGGGATAGTCCATTATATATATGTATAAGTTAGAAATAATTTTGACCGTCAATACGTGATATATATATATATATATATATATATATATATATATATATATATATATATATATATATATATATAGATGTCTGTGTGTGTGTGTAAAAAATCAGATGGAGTAAAAGGTAAATATGGAAAAAAACAGTTCGGATGGTGCTAAGGTTAAGGGCTCATAATTGTTAAGCAAAAAGCCAAGTTCAAATTCCTGTTGAGTTCGTCCTATTCGCAAATACCCTTGGTAAACGTATGGATCAACCTCTTCTCTTTCTGCTATGTGACAATTAGTAAGACTTGTATCACTAATTCAATATTATCTCCAAAAAGCAAAAAAACAAAATCTTACAATCTAAAAATTACTTCCTAGTTTTGAATAACGTGTAGTGTAGAAAACGAAAAAATGTGCATTTATGCAAAAGGTGGTGCACAGAGCTTTAGGAAAATGTATGGTATGTTAATTCCGAGTGTTCACTCCTGGTAGCTGGATTCGTGAAAAAACGAAACCAGTTATAAGGACAATGAATTTATTCGATCCTAAACGCGCGCGTTTCAACATTTTTCAGGCATAGAACGTTCCTCATGTAATCAGCCAGCAGCTAAAAAAAAGTCCCTCGATATGAGCATGGTAAATAACTACAAAAAGAAATTCAATAATAACAGCGCTGTAAAACTTGTGACACTAGATTTTGCACCTTCCATCCATTACCGAAATACGAATAACGCCATAAGAGATTGTTACGCCTGTGTTTTGGGCAAGAGATTTGCCATTGCCTTCTGATCAGACTGTTAAGGATCTTCAATGCTGATCTAATAATCCCTACCATCCAGATGACCTTTTGACCGGTTTCAATCAGTAGAAGGCACTCACTGAGGGCAATAAAACCTGGATGTTATGACCGCACTGATTAGAATCTGACACGGTTTAACTTGCAGCCGAGGGCGTGCCTCACGCTTTCATAATTTTACCGCGCAACTATAACTTTGCGCGGGTAATTAGGTTTCACACCAGGCGAAACGTGATGAGGTTTGTATTGTGTAGAAAGCTTTAACGGATTACAGATTTTGCCCGAAGCAGAGAAATAGTTCGCCCGATGTCAATCGCAGGAAAATAATGCTGGGAAAAGATACGAAAGGGATATTCGCTATTTGAAAACGTATCGTGTCATCCCCAGATTACCAAAAGACCTGCTTATCAAAAAATATGGACAATATCTGCAGCGGGTTGATTTACAGTGTATTCTCACTGATTATAACTAGTGAATCCGAATTACGCTGGGATTAATTCCATTAATACGTGATTATCATCAGAATTATATCGAAAGATTTCGTTGTTCGTTCCTGAGCATGTGCATCTGTTCAGGCCCGTTTGTGTTTCTTCAACGCTCACATAGCAATCAGTGGTTTCCTTTGGAACTATGCTGAGCCTGATGTTATTTATAGTTCAATTATGTGCCCCCAACGGGGCCGCATAATATTAACAATTTAAAGTTGGGATTCTTCAATACTGGTCGTCAAGCGTTACCTACGAGTCCACATTGACTTGTTATTTAACCGGTAGATTGGCGAGATAACAGATGGATTTATACCTTTCTTAATTTGTCCGAAACAGAATGTAACGATCTCGACAAGAATTCAAAGACGGCCCACTGATTTCCCGTTTTGAACCTCCATCCGTTACACCACCTACACATGGTGATACACTGCATCGAGATAGCTATCTATCTAGTCCGGGATATGACGATCAACTACATCTGGCAGCAAGGCCTCTGATTGGAAGATTAGAGGTTTCGTAAGTGTGGAACCACCTCTTAATTGCTGTTGTTTCCAGATTCATCCTGACCTATGGTGGTAGCACCTGTTAGGGTCCAATTTATGGGCAAATAGTGACCACCTAAACAAAACAAAAATGCTGTGAAAGAATAAACATATCTTTTTACACTAAAAATACCAGCATTTTTATATAAAAAGTTACCAAAAATACTCACATACTAAAAAATTGTAGTGACTTTACCTCAATCTGTTTAAATCTGTACAAACCAATCAATATGAAAAATGTTTCCTGTCATTAATCCATATAATAACCTACGATTTCCTAAATCATACTGTATTCTAAAAGATAACTTCAACAACCACAAAACACACATCACTATCTCTAGTAATTATACCACAAACATGTATATGCACAAAAGCTGCGTTTAATCTACCACGTATTCAACTGTGAAAGCAGAATAACATATATCGTATTTTTTATACTTCCAAGTTCACAAGAAAATTTAATTTTTGCATTAAATGGTCCATAAGATGTTGATATGCCATTAAACCAACAAATCATTCAAAATCTATTTTAGTTACTTTCTATCTATCTATCTATCTATCTATCTATCTGATACTGATAAAAAATGCATATAACATAAACTGCTACAATGTACGAAAACTGATATTCAGTTGAAAACTTGCACTGGAAAATACATAACAAATATTAAATAAATAAAAAAAAAACATGGTGGAACCATAATAGCGTTTCAATCACTGTGCAAGGTGAACAGAAAGAAGCCAACATGGATCCGGGTGGGATTGTAATAAAGATATTATTAGGCATAGATGTACTGGCTATCGATAATGGCAAGGGTATTCGTTTCCTCATAAGGAAACATTCGATATTCATTGTCCGAGCAGCCACAAGATGTTTCTCTTAAAAGGTTTTCTAGGAAAATACGTTTCTCAAGCCAAGTAGCTGTTATCGCTCATTCCAGTATTGATGGATGTTTCCTTCCTAACCTTTTATTTGAAGTCGTTTGGAATATCAACATCTTGATTTTGTCATTATTTTCTCTTCTCTTCTTTATCCATTGTATTTTTTGTTGTTTATGAAAATCCTCAAATTTCTGTTATCTTGTACTGATTTCCGTTTGTGATCCTGTAGCGCCAGTCCAAAAGAAGGATGTTCTACGCAGAGATACACAGACTTCATTTGCTTTTAACAAGTGTTTTAACCTTTGATATTAGAAAACGGTTGCATGCAGCTTACAGTTTAGATATTGCTGGACGAGTTAGCACCATGGATGACCCCCACAAGAACGTCTCAGAGATCATTTAAGTACATACCATGACGTTTTTTTCTGTGATGAAATGATCCTAGCTACAAGTCTTTCTAGATAGTTCAGTTCTCTTACCATCGTTTCTTTATATCTTAAAAATAAATCCTCAGAGAAAATGCCCCCTTGTCTATTTAGTACTCTTCCTTGATTTTGTTTGCTCGCAATAGGCGGCGTTGGGTGAAAGTACCTCTCACGAAGCTTATTCTATGAGGTTGGTGCATAATTATCAGGCATTTTTAAACAATATCAAATATGAAATTTAAACATAAAGATTCAACAATAACGTTTTTAAATGATTATTCCGGAGCTTATGTTCACCGGCACGCATTTCTATAACTTATAATTAAAATAATATTTTTATTTAAAGAAGTAAACAAAACAGCAATTTTTATTAACAAACGACTCACCTAGAAAAACACCTGATAATCATGCACCAACCCAATATGTTAAAATTCTGTATCTTCTATATTAAATTTGTTAAAACTGGGCCATACGCCGATATATTTGAAGTATTTCGTATTTACTAATTATACATCTTGAGTTTTTTCTGGTGGATTCCGCCTATGATCCTTCACAGCTTCCACACCGGATCCAGATCATTACTTCTATTTTGGGAAGATTTATCTTGAGACAAACCAAGTGTATCGATCCTAGTGATGCTGCTGATTGCGAAAACCATCAGTCGATAAACTTAATAAGACATATAATTTACAATTCTTACTGGAATCTAACGAATTGAGCTTGTAGCAGAATCAAACGGGAAATTGAGAAAAAAAATGCCGTTTTGTTTAAGGCACTTTGTTATCCGAACGAACAATAAAAATGCAAAATCGCTAGATTGATTGCAGATCATTTGATAAGGTACGGTACAAATCCCCACTTAAAATACTAGAAAATGTGAACTTGCAATAGAAAAGAAATTCCAGTCATGCGTAAACACTGATGATAACAAACAACCAGATTGCAACTAGAGAATCGATTTCAGTGTGTATACAAAACCTTTAAAGTGTAGTATGTAAGCAAATATATGGATATAGATCCGACAATATGAAGAAAAATATACAGAAAAAACAAACAAAAATCTTAATATGCAATTATGCTGTATTAATGTTAATATAAAGTCAACGTCAGACGTTTCGGTCTATTTTAGACCATCATCAGGACATATTCATAAAACATAATTAACATTAGAACATATAAAATTCAACATGAAAAAGACGATGGACATAAGAGCACAACTAATCCAAGCAGATAACTGAAATGTTTATATAAGATCAGCGTTCCGTTTAAATATGATCACGTCGTCGTTCAATCGAGTTTGTTTAATATTTTAATATTTTGAAATCATCTTCGAATACGTTTTCACAACATCGCTCACGTGACGACGACGTGATCATATTTAAACGGAACGCTGATCTTATATAAAAATTTCAGTTATCTGTTTGGATTAGTTGTGCTCTTATGTCCATCGTTTTTTTCATGTTGAATTTTATATGTTCTAATGTTTTATGAATATGTCCTGATGATGGTCTAAAATAGACCGAAACGTCCGACGTTGACTTTATATTAACATTAATACAGCATAATTGCATATTAAGATTTTTGTTTGTTTTTTCTGTATATTTTTCTTCAAAGTGTAATATATAGACAAGGCGAGTGTTTCTCAGTGCATTTATTTTAAGGATATAAAGAGACGATCCCTAGGGAACGAAAATATCTACTCTCTGGGATCATTACCTCATCACCGATTGGACACTGATCAGTAATCCCTCACAATGAACTGCTGAATTCTAAATGAATTTATATGCTTTTAAGGTTTGTTACAACTCAAATTCACTCCAGCCATCAAGTGGATCTCATAAAGACGATACATAGCTTAAGATACTGAAAATTTCAACGACCGCTTGCAAATCTCTAAAAGTACTATACTCTTAGTATATTCAATTATATTCAACACCTTCTACATATTATGCCGCCCAAGGCGTAGTAGACACGCAAAAGTATGTGGGACATACTCCTGCTTAAGGTCAGAGATCGCAGAGACTGCTTCAAACATCCTGAACATTGTCGATATATTACTACATCTAAAAGACGTAGACTCTTTCTAATTTGCTTTATCTTTCAAGTGTTAGGTCAAATCAAAGATAGGACACTGATACAATTTTCCGGCTGCAACTCCACGATCCTTCACCGGATTTTTCAGGAGGTGATTTATTTTCCTCTTCCTCACAGCCATAACGTTGTAAGCCGATTGCTACTATACTGCTATTGCAATGGTAAAGGCTCAGATAAGTTCCTATCTAAAGGTCTGCAACCACAGCTGGAATTATTGATGTCCTCATGTGCTACATTTTATTAGATTTCCACTTCAAGACCCTTGCATTTTGATTGTTTTTTTTTTTTTTTTTTTTAAGATTTTCAAAGTTACATTACAGGCTGTAGGAACCGCCCTGTCATTAAGAAAGCACATTCTGTTTTTGTTGGCTTTGATCACGATGTCTGGGCAATTAACCTTTGATTGTTCTGGCTATGCGTATTGTAGTCAAATACAACTGTTACATCTATAACCCGGCTAGAGAGGTGTTCCTACCAGTTTCTTTTCCCTAAAATTTCAAGATTTTCCAGGGCAGATATTAACCTATTCTGTCATACCGAGTTTTATATTCAATTCGTTCTAATACCGTGAAACCTGATATGAGATATTCAATTGATTCTGGATATTCACCACAGAATCTGCATTTCAGCTCAACACGATTTTTAAATATGTGTTGTAGAGTAGTTTTCACAGTGGAGGCTTGTATTTCACTAAGTCGGTCCTAAATTAGGTTCGACGTAAAAAACGTTAGGAACTTGAAATAATAGTTAATGACGCAGCAATCTATCTGTGATGGCTCATACCTTAATGTCCGACATCGACTGACACACAAACTCCACTGAGCCCCCGCGACTGCTACTACTTATTATCTGTGGGAGAGTCTATTAACAATAGAATAGGTATGTTACGGTATAACAATATGTGAACTTAGTAATTTGCAGTTAGCAAACATTGGTCCAGTACAGTAAGTATCATCATCATCATCATAAATATTATTATTATTATTATTATTTTTATTATTTTATATCAGGAAAATATCTCTTGAGATAATCTCTATCATATGCAGCATAACCTCCGAAATCGCAAAAGCCAAAACTATGAGTTAGAATAAAAACAGCCACATGAAATAAGTGAAAATGTTTAATCTAAAACCGTTTCAAAATATCTAATACTTGTCGCTAAAATAAAAAGAAAAAACTGAATCGGAGAGAAAATAATGGCAGAAAGATTATATGTCTATACTGCGCTCAAATACAAGCGCTTCTAAGCTCGACTTAACGGTTTTGGTCAAGAATTCACCGCATGCCCCGACGCGCAGAGAGGTAAAAGCCCTTAGAAATCTGAATCTAGCGATTTTAATCAGATTCAAATTGGACCTATCTCTATCATTTACTCTCGTGCAAACCGTACCCATGCCTACCTTATTTGACCTTGTGCAAGGGGAATTGTGAGTACCCTATCGAATCTCTTGTAAATCGGATTTATGTCGAACTGATTGACTCTCTTAAGACCGGAAATATGTATACGTTATTTACTTTCGTAACAACCCAACCTATGTAGGTTCTCATGTAAACCGGACCTATTTCTTCGTTATTGATTCTCGTACGAACCAGACCTATTTCTGCTTTATTGTCACCCGTACGAACCGGACCTATTTCTACCTTATTGCCTCTCGTACGAACCGGACCTATTTCTACCTTATTGCCTCTCATACGAACCGGACCTATTGCTACCTTATTACCTCTCGTACGAACCGGACCTATTTCTACCTTATTGCCTCTCGTACGAACCGGACCTATTTCTACCTTATTGCCTCTCGTACGAACCGGACCTATTTCTACCTTATTGCCTCTCGTACGAACCGGACCTATTTCTACCTTATTGCCTCTCGCACGAACAGGGCCTATTTCTACCTTATTGCCTCTCGTAGAAACCGGGCTTGTATTTACCTTTTTTATTCTCTTGCAAACAGGACTTGTATCTACGTTTTTTTTTCCTTTTCGTCTAAACAAAATCTATATTTCTCTTATTGGAACATAGACCTGGTGATAAGAGTTCAAAAGACACACCTTTGTATTTTTATGCCAACTTAGGTTTAAAGACAAATTGTACGTACTAAAAAGAATTTGTGACCAAAAGAGTTTCTCTCCTAAGTTGTGCCAAATAAGTATAAGCTTGGTACGTAAACAATAGCTGTAGGTTAGTGTTTTGATAGCTAGTTTTTTTTTTTTCCAACGAATGTCCTGCAAATGCTGGCGCTCTTACAACTGCAAAATTGTGCAAGGCAGATTCACGATTACGAGAAATGGCCGATTTATTTCCCTGCATTTCAAATCGGAAAAAAATTACATAACCTAATTAACGTATTTATTTATTTACTGAGTAGTGCAAGGAACACAGATGCAGCCTCTGGAAAAACAAAAAGAAGAACTGAATGTAATAATATTATGATCGATTACTTGGCTACGATTTATTTATTTTTTATTTATTTATTTTAAAATTTACTTTATTTACTTGTGTAAACGTGGCAGGTTGTGCGCCAAACAGGGGCCAGTGTTGGCTTTACTTTTGGGCTGTAAAACCAAATAACACAGGCTAATTCGTTTTTGTAATTTAAAAAAAAAAAGAATTCAACCTCATTTTTTTGTAGTTCTCTTAACGATCTAACATTTGTGGTCTGTGATGAACAAACGGAAAATAAAATGAAACAAAACTAATTACAGCCAGCAAAAACAAATGGAAATAAGAATGTTGCTAAAAGAGAGCAAACCAGCAGAATTATTAAAAACATACACAACTGCAATGAGCTACCATATTTACACACAAAGACACA
Source organism: Acanthosepion pharaonis (assembly GCA_903632075.3). Taxonomy (NCBI): domain Eukaryota; kingdom Metazoa; phylum Mollusca; class Cephalopoda; order Sepiida; family Sepiidae; genus Acanthosepion; species Acanthosepion pharaonis. The sequence continues at coordinate 592,627 of CAHIKZ030002312.1, read as the reverse complement.
GGAACATACGCATAAGCAGGTGGACACACACACACACATACAGTAATAGGCCTATATACACACGTGTGTGGGGGGGATGAATGGGACTCGACGCAATTATAGATGTCTCTCTCTGTCTGTATACACA
>CAHIKZ030002312.1:585000-587500 GCA_903632075.3 Acanthosepion pharaonis | reverse complement strand
AATTAGAAAAGATCTAATTCCATCCATATGACGTGTGTCACGTGAGAGAAGCTCTATAGCTATAACAGTGCAAAGACTTGAAAATGAAGTCGTGCATGAAACGTGTGAATAATCTTGTTACTTCAGGACAAAACTTTTGAAGGTTAGAGATGCGAAGATCATCTTGTATAAGTTGGGAAATGATTCTAGAATAATATATATATATATATATATATATATATATATATATATATATATATATTAAGTAGGGTATATATTTTTGTTTCCTGTTTACAATTGGGTTTAGAGTTCCTTCTAATATCTTTTCCTTCTCTTCCACTCCCAGTATCCAATTCTGTCGTAGTGGATGAACAGATGAATATATATATATATATATATATATATATATATATATATATATATATATGTGTGTGTGTGTGTGTGTGTGTGTGTGTGTGTGTTTATCTTTTATATATATATATATATATATGTGTGTGTATATATATCTTTATATATATATATATATATATATATATATATATATATATGTGTGTGTGTGTGTGTATATATATCTTTATATATATATATATATATATATGTGTGTGTGTATATATATCTTTTATATATATATATATATATATATATATATATATATATATATATATATATATATATATATATATTAGACGTGAGTTTCTAGAGAGTTTCAGAAACGGTTTATGAAACTTATGTATAACGAAAATTAAATTGATAAACTTCCGCCGATTTTTATGCTATTTTTAAAGAATCTATTTTAAAATTACTTTCGCTTTGAATTTCAGAAACGCATTCCATGATTTTCTTTTATTAGTTTTAGGTGAGGGTATAATATTATAAAAAACAAATATACGGCCTTTTGAGCGTATTCAACAGATTTTCTAAGAGGAGACCAATATTGTTTCAACCCTTCATGAGATTCCGATCTTTAGCTAGGATTAATTAATGATGAATATGGCCTGTTCGTTTATAATCGATTTCATCACGATTCTTCAGTTAAGGTTGAAGAGTAATTATACATTCTTATTGCTAAATGTAGAGGCTAATAGTGTTATATAAACCTCGGAGAATTCCAGTTAGATATCATCCCTAAGATACAACGGTTCAGAGTTTAATTAATTAACAATTGGACAATTCTTCTGCTGCACGATTTTGGACAATGTTGCTCTTACACTTGTTATATATTTTTAGTTCACCTAATACCAGGCCCAAGGACAACTGAATTTGTTTGTTGTAATTGAGAGCTTGAATCTTGTAAGAAGTTTGTATTGTGAAGATATGTAGAATAAATATCGGTTGGACCTGGAGCTAAGGATTTTAAGATTGTCGTGGTCAGGGAAACATCCATCTTGTGCAAGAATTCGCCTGAGTGGAACTTACTCCTTACAATAGAGCACTGGGAATATGGATTATTAACCATCATGCCAAGTTCTAAATTTGAAGGCCTGAGTTTCTGTGACAAATAAATATATCTAGTTTGGATATATGTCTTAGTAATAGTGACAGATCTGTGAGAGGCTAGGAACGTTTCGTTTGTGAGCTAAGAGTTGCCAGGTGGAGATTAATTCTTTTTCTTCTAGGTCGCGTATTCGCTTTTGAACTCTGTCGAGACTAGACCATGATGACATGACAGCTCCAGAACTGATATTGCAACAAAACTCCAATTTTAGTCTGATCTGCCTGTTGAAATAAATGGAGTATGACAACAGAATTTAAGTATATAACGTGATGAACAAATATTCTTTGTGCATTTTTACTGATTTGAACGTAGTTTTTATATGTGTGCACAGCCAAATTATAAAATTTTCGGCTACTGGTTTAGATTTCTTCACTTCTTTTTTATGTATCGGTTTTTAAACTGCTTTAAATTTCAAATTTAGTGGGTGTTAATGTCTTCAGAGCGACCATCACCGATCCTTTGGTCGGTAAAACTTCATAAAGATTTTTATATCCCACTCTACAATCTGATTTGTTTTTGTGTCTTTCTCCTGCCAGATGACGCCAACTATAAGAGGTGAGACATGTTACTGTGAACCCTTTTTTTTACGTTGCTAATGTTTTATATTTGTATACATGTCACAATTCATCTTGAATATTTATAAATCTATCATTTGTCAGTGCCTTGAATATTGATGACATATCCATTTCGGCGCTTCGGTTATATATCTTGACTAGCAGTAGAGCCCGGCGTTGCCCGGGGATATAACAGTAAGAGATAGGTCAAGTATCCACCATCATAAAGACTGAAAAATAAAATTGACAAAGATTATTGTTTAAGGTTGACGGACATGTCTGAATTAGTTGTTTTTTTTTGGTTTTTTTTACGAATTGGTCAAAACCAAACTCAAATAAAAACATTGTTTTTTCAATCGTTATGAATCTCCCCGATTGAATAGAATTTTATTATAAATAATTGTCTTGTAAATGGAATTTTAAAGCATTCTGAATGTTAAAAATAAAAGAAAAAAAGTGCAAGAGAATAAAA
>CAHIKZ030002312.1:540000-580000 GCA_903632075.3 Acanthosepion pharaonis | reverse complement strand
CCGAAACAACAGGTCAGGGCGAACAATATTGGTTATTCTTCTTTAGATTTTATCAAGAATCTGTAAATATATAGTAGCAGCAACCGTTCACCTGTGGCAGCAATACTCAGTGCATGGAAGAATGGTAGACTTATAGATATGTAAGATAAATTCTGGAGAGAAAAACTGTTTATCACGACACAGTGAACCAAAATTCTTAGCAGCTGACCTAGCAATGGATTCAATATAGTCTTAACATTGCATGTCAACAGAAAATGTTAGCTGGAGAAGTTTTATAGTAGAATACTTCAATGGGGAAACTACTGCTTGTAATCGAAATATGTGGAAGCGTACAATTCATGAAGGTATTAACATGTTCAATGAACTTGGGAACTATCAATCATGCAGCTAGTGAAGGGGAAATGATTGATCGAGACTTGAGGGAAATTGGATAGACGGAACACTTAGTGTGCCATCGATAATTGTGCTAGCACGAAAGTCACATATCATCGTGGCCGAGGGTTTGAGTGTCCTGATTTTGTCCAGATTGTTGATCATGCTAGAAGATAACACGATCTAAGGTCTGCTCAGCATAGTTGCAGTATAAACCACAGGTAGGATATGTGGGTGTTGAACAAACACAGATGTGCCTGAGTGAGCGTCTGCAATAGGGATTGGTTGGCCGCCCTAGTAGACAGGTATACTTGAATACAGTGACCAGCTATTATAAATACACACACACACACACACACACACACACACACACACACACACACATATATATATATATATATATATATATATATATATATATATATATATATATATATAAATTAACTATAATTGAGAGAATAGAAAATTCCAGAGCAGATAACATTAGAAAGATTTTAGACTCCCATGAAAATAAGTGGATACAACGTTTAAAAACACGCTTTCCAGCCGGGCTAAACCACAAATTTAACAATATAGATAGTATTAATATATAAGTCAACAAATCAAAACCTACCCACATTTCTCACCCACACGACTGACATGGTTACGGAGGTGTTGAGGCCTCACACACCCACACGAATATATACACACTTACACACATCATACTCACTCACTCCTTAATGAGCCAAGTGATAACACACACCCACAGCAATACACACGCTTACACATATCATACTCACTCACTCCTTAAGAACCAAATAACACATACACAAACACTAAACAGAGACACATCCCCTTACCAGGTCCAATAAAACTGTCAAACTGACCAGAGAATTCAGAGCAACATGTATCTGTCCAGCTCTTATCTCAAATAACAACTTAAAAGAGACTGTTTGACCAACACAAGGAATGTTAAAAGATTCATGTTAAAAAGATAAAAATAAAAAAAACAAATGAAAACTACAGACAAAAGTTCATTTTTCTCCAGCAAGATATTCATTTCTGTAGTTTACTGCTACCAGCAAAAAAATATTTCTCCTCCCGATGATGGCCATTTTGGACGAAACTAGTCGAGGAATCTAAATGGAATAATAATAAAAAAACGAAAAGAATATTAATCTACAACCCAGTGTGTCTAAAGATTTTAATTTTTTTTTTTTTATTTTTTATTCATTCAATATATATATATATATATATATATATATATATATATATATATCATTATCAGAGGTGCGCAATTATCCAGGAATGCAATTGTCCAGGAATGCAAATGTCCAGGGACACAAATGTCAAGTACGCAACTGTCTCTCCACTATCTATCTATCTATCTATCTATCTATCTATCTATCTATCTATCTATCTATCTAATTCTATCTACACAGATCTCCCTCTGTCATCACACTCTATTTTTCTAAGTAAAATTTTCTACACACACACACACACGCACACACGCGCGCACACACAAACACATACACACATATATGTTTATGTATATATGGGAGCCTGACCATGTGGTTAGAATGTTCGCTTTCTGACATTGCGACCCGGGTACGAATCTCACCACGGTTGATTTGTCCTGAAGGACATTTCCTGGTATTATGTGTCTGGAGTGGGTGGCATCTTTGGAGATTGCCTGAAAAACATACCACGGACATTTGCATACCTGGATAATTGCGTACATCTGATAATTTCTGGAATTAACATTCTTTTAAGAGTTGTTTAATATAGAAAATTGTACTCCTATACCTTAAATACTCTAAACAAGCAGAAATTTACCATAAATAATAAAATAGAGAAAAATATCTTTTTTTTTAATCAAGAGAAAATTAATCGAGTAATTTCAGTTTACAACAGCAGTGCTTACCACAAACATCCACTAGATTCTGGATTTTATAAATTATATTTTTATTTGGGAATCATGGCTAAGTTCCGAAAATCAAACACTGGTGGAAAATATTTATGGACGAGGAAAATTACAGCTACGACTATCATAAGAAAAACACCAATAAAAAAAACATATTGGAGATGTGCAGAGTGATCTTGCAACACTGATCATCTGCCATTGCATTGTAAACAAAAATAAACTTTTCAATTTTTGTTTTATTCCTATTTTTTAAATAGGATTACTGGCTATGTATTTTCAAAATTTATGGTAATTGCCTTTAAAAGCTTGAAAAAATTGAGCTAGCTAGATAGATCGATAAATACATATGTATAAAAAGAGATTGATTTGAATAGAGATAGAAAGATAAATACATAGATATATAGCTGCTAGAATGTATTTGTGTACCTTATTGCGTATACAAACGTATTCCTGTAATAATGATAGGCGTATGCGTTGTGTGAATATCTTTGACCTATCTTTGCCACCCTAGGAAAGCAACGTCAGTCGGTGACACGTATCCTGCAAGATTTTAGAAACGCCGTCATCCAGGTGACAGAAAGAATAAATCAAATAAAAATAAGGAAGCAAGTGTGCGCGCGTGTGTGTGTATGTGTGTGTGAGAGAAAGAGAGAGAGGTGGGGAGAGAAAGAGAGATAGAGAGTGTTCATCTTCTTCTACCGAGCAAGAGACTTGAAGTGCTTTTTTTTTTTCATTTTCCAGCGCGAAGCGTACGACACTTGACTTGGCCGACATATCAAAAGAGCCAATGAGAGTCAATTGATAACACGACAATTACGAACAACGCTTTGTGCCTTTCTTCTTTTATTTTGTCAAGAATCTTTTTTTTTTTTTTGCTTCTTTTCCACGGTTTTGTGCACATCTCTCTGCATTACATTATTCTCGTTGCTAAAAAGAATATATAGTTAATCTGGTTTTGTGGCCTATATTATGTCGAGTAGGATCTGCAAAACAAATAGATGAAAATATACAGTTACAATGCAGAAACTAACAACATATAAAATAACTACGCCTACATCCGTATTCTGATGTGTTGAAATAAGACGACAACAGTGTGAATCCGTTAAAGATAGTAAAACAAGAAATATATTTATGATCGGAATGATATCAGGGAGAGCAAGGCAGATTCCGAAAGACATATACCTATGTTTCATAACTATGGCAAATCATTTAACAAAAATTTGACACGGAGAACTATTTGAACGACTAAAAAGATTGTAATATTTTAGTTATACATTAAAATAATTCAGAATATATATTGGGAAAAGATCGCCTGCACATTAATAGAAAATAATTTGTATAAATGCACAAAAATAGAAAGAGGTGTGCAGCAATGATGCCTCTTCTAGCCGGATTTATTTAAACTGTATGGCAAGGTGATATTGAAAGTGTCAACAGAATTTATTTCTCGTGGGCAAAATCTTAAAATAAGATACGCAGATGACACCGTGTCGATAGCAAGCACAGACAGAAAACAGCGGGAATTCCAAGACAAGGGATTAAAGAAAGCAAGAAGAAGGGAATAAAAATTAATTGTCAGAAGACATAATTTCTTTGTCTGCAAAACAAATGACCGAAAATAACATCGACATCTTGTTGATATCAAAATCAAGCAAGTACAAAATTTAAAATATTTTGGAAATGTTTTGACGATTGTTGGACAATTTCACACCTAAAAACGAGAGTGCGTTAGAATAGCGATGCCTTCTAGAAAAGGACATTTATACTTAGAATCAGGAAAGGATCCAAAGATATTATAGTCAAGACAAGAGGGCGGAGAGCATTTCGAAATGGTAAGTACGAACGTACACAAATCAATTATGCTGCTAGAAAATTGAAATTGTTTCATGCATGTGATGCTTAACATGTGTACACACAGACACACACACACACACACACACACACACGTGATGGTCCAAGGAGGAACCAGAATAACACAGATATATTACACACAGAATATATACAGAGAAGTAGAAGTGTTAGTACGAACAATCAGTTTTAGTAGGGAGAAGAATGTAGTCTCGACCAGTATCACTTTTCCAATGTCTTGTAGCAATTGTCTGTACGCGACTCTGTTTCAGACTGCCTCTGACTCGACTGACTGACTCGCTCGCTCTGACTGACTGACAGATTCCTGACGGACTTCTGGCGGACTTCACTCCAGACTTCAGACTGAACAGTATTTAGTCACCCCCACCACGAGGACACCATGTGGCACACGGCCGGCTTAACGTGGGATCTCCAACCTCGGGGGCTCGGCCAAAATATGCCATTTGAACCCGTACAAACGGGTCCAGGGCCGTTTTACCTCCCGGAAAGAGACTTCGCCCTTCGGCGTAGCCTCGTTCGGGTGCCTTCCCGCCAGAAGGCAGACAGTTCAACCGATCAGCTGGTCAGCCAGTCGTTCGACTTCAGACTAAACTCCCTGCTTCCTCTTGAGGCGCAGTATTTATTACGTATGGAATAGTCCATTATGTTATTATGGGTAAGGTCCCATTCTGAGGTCTCATTCTGGGTTAAAGCTGGAATCGACGCTTTCATCCCCTCAAGGAAATTTAAGGTCAAGTCGCACTCCTCCCCTTGGTTCCCCGCTGCTTGCTCAGCCGCCATTGCCCATAGGAACCATTTGTTTCACATATTTCGTAGCGACATGTCGGACTGCAATAGACGTCTCTTTGCCTCAGCCCGTAACGAGTGTAAGCGTGTCCTCAATGAAGCTAAGTCAATATTTGCTGCTCGGATGAAGGAGCGTATAGCATCTCGCAAGTTTGGCTCCAAAGATTATTGGCGTCTCTGCAAGAGTGTCCTGAACAAAAGAAAACCCTCCATACCACCTTTATTCAACCAGTTCGAGGTCTTGACCTCCTCTACCGACAAGGCTGAATCCTTTGCTCGGAAATTCTCATTTAATTCAACGCTTGACTCCTCCGGTGTGCCCATACCAGACTTCCCTCTAAGAACTGAGGCCCTATTGAGCGGCTTACACATAACCACGTCATTCGTACTGGGCATTATCTCCAATTTAGACCCCCACAAAGCTAGTGGTGGAGATGGCATACCAGCCATTGTCTTGAAGAAATGCGCGCCTGAGCTAGCGCCAGCCCTCTCTGAACTGTATAATTACTGCCTCAAGGAATCCTGTTTTCCTGACTGCTGGAAGTACTCATCCATTGTTCCTGTCCTCTGACCCCACTAATTACCATCCTATTAGTCTCCTACCTATCTTCGGCAAAGTCTTCGAAACCCTAATCAATACCAAAGTGGTTAACCACCTTACATCCCATGATCTGCTCTCAGACAAGCAATATGGTTTCCGCTACGCCCGATCTACAGCGGATGTGCTTACGGCCATCACTGAAACCGTCTACCAAACCCTTCAAAATATTGGTGAGGCTCGTGCCGTGGCCCTAGACATCTCCAAAGCGTTCGAGAGGGTTTGGCATGCCGGCCTTCCTCGAAAGCTGCAGGGTTATGGTATTACAGGTCGATTGTTTGATCTAATACAATCATTCCTGTCAAACCGTGAATTGAAGGTCGTTCTCAACGGATTCTCCTCCAGTTCCTATCCCACGAACGCAGGTGTTCCCCAAGGCTCCATCCTTGGCCCCTCTCTATTCCTTACTTTCATCAACGGCCTTCCTGACGCCATAGATTCCCAAGTTGGCATCTAAGCGGACGACATTACAATTTACTCCTGCCTCAAAAACAAATCTAGTCTCGGTGACAAAACTAACCTGGCCGTGCGTCTTGAAATGGACCTCCAATCGGTTGTTAATTGGGGCAAGAATTGGCTGGTCAACTTTAATGCCTCAAAAACTAAACTACTCTCTATTAATCACCATAGAGATCCTTCACTGCCACCCCCACATTAGAATGTCTGATAGTCAACTTCTTGAGAGCAACTCCCTGCGTCTTCTCGGTCTCACGTTGACTGCTGACCTGAGATGGAACAAATACATTGAGTCAATTGCTTCTTCCACCGCGAGGGAAGCTGGATCTCTGTGCCGCGCCAGGAATTTTTTCTCCCCGGAATCGATACTTCAAATATATAAATCAACTATTCGCCCTTGCATGGAGTATTGCTGCCATATATGGTCTGGGGCACCTTCTGTTTACCTCGGAGTTCTTGACAAGATCCAGAGACGGATATGTAATATAATTGGCCCTGATCTGGCGTCTCGTCTACAGTCACTCTCTCACAGACGCGCCGTCGCCCCTCTCTGACTTTTCTACAAATACTTTCATAGTAATTGCTCCGATGAGCTGCTTTCACTGGTTCCCAGACTCCATGAATTCAAGCGCCCTACGAGGCTGGCATCCCGCTCTCACCCTTACACTGTTGAAACTTTTAAATGTAGCCGTGACTTCTACTCCAATAGCTTCATATCTCGCACCTCTCGCCTGTGGAAAACCCTTCTCAATTACTGTTTCCCTGAGAGCTATAATCTCCAACTATTCAAATGTAATGTCAATCGACATATCCAATTACCTTGATCTATCCACTATCCTTCTCCTCATCCTTTCCTCTATCACTCCTATCTGATCTTGCTCAAAATCTTCTGTAACCCCTAGCTTCCTAGTGGATTCCCACCTTGCTTGGGGTGAAAAGCTCAATATATATATATATAATGTGTGTGTGTGTGTGTGTGTGTGTGTGTGTGTGTGTGTGTGTGTGTGTGTCATGGGTCCTTACCTATAACTACAGAATGAACTCTTTCTAACCCTATGTATACTAATCCTCTCAAGAGAGAGGGTCGTATCGAGTCGAGCCGATAATAGTTCACTCCCAACCAGACTGACAGTCATGCTAACACCTTCCATATCTTGTATTATTATTTCGTGTAATATACCTTCGTTATTTTCTACTCTTGTGTTCGTGTTGTTGTTCCTTGGTTCTAACCTTGACTACAACAGTATGTATACTAGCAGCAATACCCAGAAAAACATGCAATTAGAATGGTGCAAAAACAGTATTATGTCTCGATGCAACAGTCTATCTTCTTCAATTACTTTAAAGTACTTTCATTAAACAAAAAAATTTTGAATTAATGCAGTTACTGATATAACAGTAATAGTCTGTATTTATTCAATCGAAGTTAGCCAAGGGCATGAAGAAGTAAAACAGATAACAAGAAGACCCAATTCAGACTACAATTATTTTGGTGTTTTTGAAATTCAATTTGTTAAGGTGCTACCAGGAATGTAAAAGAGGTAAATTTATAAAACAATTGTTAAGTTTTATACAAACTCGTTGAAAGACCAACGAAGAATAAGAAAGACATCTGTAAAAATCGGCATTTTTCGTTATATGTCGTGGACACAATTATCAAGTTAATTCACTGTTAAATAAGCAACTTATTGCTGACTACAATTAAGTGAAGTTTGTATTAAATTGCTTGAAAATTGAGGGAGTTTTCAGTTTAAAATTTGTGTTTAGATAGATTTTTCGTTTTTCGAAGTTTTTCGCAAAACGCAATGGCATAATAATGAAAATGAGGTATCAGTGAGCTCGTAATGATGTAAGTAAACTACATACCGAGTTTAAACGAAATCGGAGGAAAAAAATGAATGTATCGATATTTGATCAGATATATCGATTATTGGTTTTTTTAATATTATCGCTAAGAAACTCTTTCTTACATTGTACAATGTATGTGCCAAGTTTGGTGTAAATTGTAGATCTTGGTGAATAGGTATCACACAGAGATGCAAAAAGACATCTCCTGTTATATATATATATATATATATATATATATATATATATATATATATATATATATATATATATATATATATATATATCATACAGTCTCAGTTACGGTGGACTGGTCATATCTTGAGAATGTCTGATGACAGGATACCCAAGGCTACAGGAATGCAGAAAAAGCAACTTGTCAGCAGTCAGTATAGCACATAACATCCTTGAGCGCTTAGCCTTGGAGCGGGTAGAATAGAGATCAACGTAGTTTAGTTGACTCAGCAATTTGCAATCTGCTTGTCTGAATCATCTTCAAGAAGAGCGAGGAAGATCTAAAAGGTCAGCCAATCTAACAGTGATCTCATCGCACAATCCTCTCACTTGCTCCATATGTGACCTCATTTGTAAATCACTAGCGGGTCTTAAATGCCACTTAAGATTATCGCATAAACTTTCATAACTGCATCAATAAGCTGTCAGAAAACGACGGGAGTGTCCATTATTATATATATATATATATATATATATATATATATATATATATATATATATATATATATATATATATATATACTGTGGACAAGACATATTGGTATCAAATGACAGTTGGAAAAAGAATCTTAGATTTTGCCGACGCGTTTCGTCTTCCGACTTTTTCAAGGCAAAAATTAAATCGAAATGTTTTTGTTGTTATAGTTACATTAAAAATCCAAATTTAAAAAGATAGACGCTTCTGTCTAAGCCTTTATTTTTTTTCTGATTAATGTAAATTACCTTTATAGTAGGCTATTATTATTATTATTATTATTATTTTATAATAATAATAATAATAATAATAATGTCCATTGTCCCAATCGCTATCAGCCACTTCCTTTTTTGTGTTGTTAGTTTATTTTCCTGTTTTGACTATGTGAGATGTATTATTTGTGTGGTTTTTGAATAAAGCAGGAGCGCTTGTACCTAGCGTGCTGAGAATCGCTGGAATTCGACTGAGCGACATTCAGCTCGCCACTCCCATTATAAAACAAAGTGAGGTTGAAAATGCTGTAGAGATTTTTCATGTACAGGGGCTTCTTTTTTTTTTAAAACGAGATGTTTTCGGTAATTTAATCTCCATGGAAATCTAGTCTTTTCGACTAGAATTTTTATTACTAGTTCTTGTAGATTGAATCTATTTTCAAGCTTTAAGATTCGAAGAATTGTTTCACTGAATAAACATGAAAAAAAGAGAGGAGATATTTTAAAAAAATCATGATTTTCTTTAGTATTCTGTAACAGTATGATGATTTTTTAGTATATGACACAAGGTAAAAATATTGGTCAAACAGTGACTATTAAGTCGTAACTGATCTAGCGAATGAAGCTTGCTAACCAGTAAATTGTGTCCCCTGATACACACCATAGTGTTCCCATTTAACTGAAGTTTTGGGCTAACATTTTCATTTTGACAAATATTCTACAACCTCAAAATTTAATTGGTTATTTTTTATCAACATGGGAAGAAAACTCTTAAAGTTAACTCCCCTGGTATACAAATTTCTGTGAGAATTTTCTTTTTAAATTAATCTTAATTTACACGTTGCAAAAAAAAAAAATACCGAACGAATTACCACACTAAGCAATTCGTTCATTTCCAAAGTCTAGTTTAAAACTTTAGTTCTTATTAGAATGAAGTATTTATCAAAAATTCATTTATTCCCAACAAGGAGAGAAGGTGAAAGAAGGTCTGCTACAATAACAGTGGCATAGACTGGTCAAAACGAGGCTTGGTTGATTTTTTTAGCGGCAGATCAACTTCTAAGGATTATATAAGGCATAAATTGGTAAGTATAGTGAACACAATTATATAGATCCAAATAAATACATTCTGAACACAACTGTATATCTTCAGCTATAAATAAAATGCATTGTTGATCATGTTGCATTTATTTTTCTTATTCTTTACATAAATAGGTATTTTTGCTTTAAAAAATATGTTATATTTTCATGGTATTTTGTTTGTAGTTTCACTATTTGCCTATTTCTGGGACCCCAAAACGTGCTACCATCCCCGGTTAAGATGGATCTGGGAACAACAGCAATTAAGAGGTGGTGCCACACTCCTTAAAATCCTCAATCTCCCGATCAGAGGCTTTACTACTGAATGTAGTTTATCGTCTGAACAAGTAGTTTAATCTCAAATTCTTCGGTTATCTGGTGTGCAATTCTTGGTACGATGTCAAAATTTTGCAGCAAGGAGGGATTAAATTTTGCCCAATTATGCCGAGGTGTCGTTTTACTAAGCCACCCAGGGTTTCAGACGATTTAAAGATGATGTTAGTATCATATTGAGTTAATAATCTAGACATTACATTCTAAGAGCCATTATCTTCTTTTGCAACAGTATAAATCATTATCCCGGGAGATTTTGGTGTGACAACCCGACGCATGAGTGATTAATCAAAACTGCAATGGCTTTCCAGTGCAATAATTTAGGAAACAATGCTTCAGTCGAATGTAGAATATTTGTTTGTATTGCAATGTTGCCATATTTCGTGGGGAACACTTTGTTTGCTGTTTTAACTTTTTAAATAATTGTCAATAAAAATGTTTGTTCGTTAATTTTGGGCGCTACAGTTTTTAAATAAACAGATATGGTTATGTGAATGTTTAGGTTTCAAATTCGCTAAACTGTACACATTTTAATATTAATTGCCCTGGAACAATCGATAGAAATTTCAATCAACGATATTTTCTAAAACACTTGAAGATGTGTATCAAATGTCTCAATATTACGCGTTAAAATTTTAACACGAATACTGGACGATGCATTCAATAAATGAATATATTTATATTTTATTTTACATACACACACACACACACACACACACACATATATATATATATATATATATATATATATGGAGAGAGAGAGAGAGAGAGAGAGTATCCTCTGAGGGATTGGCGTGTTAAACTCCCATAGGACATAGCGCCTCGTCTAAGTATAGTATTCTGCTTGTCTCTATTTATTTCTATCTATCTATCTATCTCTCTCTCTCTCTCTATATATATATATATATATATATATATATATATATATATATATATATATATATAAATATGTGTGTAACAACAACAGCAAAATTGTCCAAATCGTGTAACAGTGTAATTGACCACCCAAATAAAAGTAATAGCTAAAATACTACTAAACTAACTCCATCCACGTGACGGTTGGTCCTTGAGAGAGAGAATTTCAGGAGTGAAAGAGTAGTGAAAAATATTTGAAAATTAAATGATATGTGAAATGTTTGAGCCACCTTGTTACTGTCGGACAGAATGTTAAAAGGTTAGTCACATGGAAGATCATCTTAAATAAGTTGTAAAATGATCCCGGAATATAATATATATATATATATATATATATATATATATATATATATATATATATATTAGATGGCCTGAAGATTACATCTAGCATGAAACAGAATGTCGCCTCTAAGTGTTGACTTCTATGTTCACTTTTATATTTAAACACGCTCTATCTCTGATATTGAGCAATTTATCCCATAAATATAACACATTTTAAGACTATATTTCTTTTTATATATATATATATATATATATATATATATATATATATACTATATTTCAATCTTTTCAATCTTTAATGTGCTTCCGATCCTTAGCTATGATTAAATGTCATTTTCATTTATGCTCGATTTCATTATGATTCTTCGTCCATTTGAGAACCTGCAAGATAACGGTAAATAAATTTTTAAAAAAAGGAGAACAATTGAGTGGAAAATTGGATCAGGAGGACACACCAAGAAGAGGGATCATATTTCAACTCAGAGCTAAAGACATAAATTAGAAATGATCCAACTCAACCGTTGACTTACTTGGTACTTGAGAGAAGAGTTTCGGCTATGGCAGTATAAAGAGCAATAAAAAAAAACTCTTAAAAATGAAATCGTACATGAAACATGGGAGGCACCATGTTACGCCAGGAGAGAAAGTTAGAAGGTTAGAGAGGGCGAAGTTCATCATAAATAATTTGGAAAATGATTCTGGATTTGAACTTCATGAGTATCCGATCCTTGGCTATGATTAATTAATGATGAACATGTCATTTTCGTTTATAATCGACCTCATCACGATTCTTCTGTTAAGCTTAAAGAGAAATTATGCGTGATTATTGCTCAGAGTAAAGTTCAATAGTGTTATGAAAACTTCGGAGATTTCCAGTAAAATATATTTAATCATTTCTAAGTTGCAACGGTTCAGAACTTAATCTAACAATTGGACAATTTTGCTGTTAGACGATCTGGGTAATTTGCTCTTACCTCCGTTGTGTGTGTGTACATATATATATATATATATATATATATATATATATATATATATATATATATATATATATATATGTGTGTGTGTGTGTGTGTGTGTGTATGTGTGTGTGTGTTGCCATATCTGGTCTGGTGCCATTGCTGTTTATGTCGAAGCCCTCGACAAAATAAATAGAATGATTTGCAATGTAATCGGTCCTGAATTGGATTCTCGACTTCAGTTCTCACAGACCTAATGTGGCTTTTACTGCTGAAATAGATAAATGTAACCGCCACTTCTACGGAAAAAAGTTTTTTTTTTCTCCTCGCACTTATAGACATTGGAACCCTCTTTCTCTCACTGGCTTTCCTGATCAATCTTCAAAAACTTAAATGTAACATCAATCGCCATCTGTTGTTTTGATCCCTGTCCTGTTTTCTTTTACACTCATAACTACACCCACACTTTTCGCTCACTTTCACTCTCCGTAACTTTCTGCGTACTATTGGCTTGTGATGAAATGCTCATATATATATATATATATATATATATATATATATATATATATATATATATATATATATATATGTGTGTGTGTGTGTGTGTGTATATATATATATATATATATATATATATATATATATATATATATATATATATATATATTAAGACATTTTATGTTTATAAATTCTTTTTATAGATACAAATATTATTATAAACAGAGCATTTATTCAAATATTTGTATCTATAAAAAGAATATATAAAAATAAAAATGTCTAAAAATAATTGTCGGACTTTGTCCATTTCATATATATATATATATATATATATATATATATATATATATATATATATATATATATATATATATGCGTGTGTGTGTGTGTGTTTCTGTGTGTGTGCATGTCTGTATATATATATATATATATATATATATATATATATAGCGTCACAATGATTTACATGAGATTTTGAGGTTTACTTAAGTAGTAATTCTAGCAACTAGAACCAATAATACCAAATGCATATAAAGACCTTATTTATAATAGATGCATGCTCTTAAGATTGTTATCAGAGAATATTTTCAAATTGATAACCATCATGCTTCAGATATTCCTGACAAGGCCACACAATCAACATTTCGTCAGCTTTCTTAAACTTTCCATCACCCTTTCTTGCTTCACTGGGCGTGGTTGATACGACGGCCTTCCGGAACGATTCTTGTGCGAACCGTGCACAAGACCATCAGCTTATCTGCAATTCGTAAGATCATAAGCCACGTGACCGCATCTGAATTAAACTATCTTCGATAGTGACTTTAAACTTCAAGTACATTTTCCTATAACCAGCAGCATTTCAAGGTGAACTTTTTTTTTCAAATCTAAGTCTGGACGATATTAGTATTACTAACGTGTGGATAACATTAGTAATACTAACGTGTAAATCTGAAAAGAAAGCTCGTTGACTTGAGCTATACTCCGTAAAAATCTGTTAACTCTATTTATATTGTTCGAACTGTTGTATTCACCTTTATTATAATATCCATGACGTTTCGGCCGTTGTTCGCTCCGACATTCTTTTTCAAGCGTTGGTTGAAGCAATACAGTGACTTGACACCGAGAGTTCAATACCTGGTCACAGCAGAGGTGAACAAAAGTTGGAGAGATGAGTTACGAAAGGGAAATAACTAACACTGAGATATACAGAAATGTTATGGCACGTGGAACTAGAACAACCTAATCCACTGGGCTAAATAAAGAGTTAGGTTCGAAATCCCAAGGTATTTCCCCTGAAGAAGACCGGAGCGTACAACAGCCGAAACGCCGTGAACATGAAAATAAAGATGAGTACAACAGTCCGAACTAATGTAAATAGGGTAAATAGTTGCTATACCCCATCTCAGAAATATAGATATTCACTCTCTCTCTCTCTCTCTCTCTCTATATATATATATATATATATATATATATATATATATATATAAGTCTGTTTCGTTGTATCACAGCTCATCAGTGTGGCTAGATACCCTCTTGTTTCAAGCCGAGATCGAAACTTGACCGATTTGCATCAACAGAGACTCAACCCCGAAGCTATCGACAGAGAAAGGTAATCTTTTAACATATTATATATGTGATGTATAAACCCCAGATCAGCACCCAGAGCTTTCAATGCATACCTGAAGAGCGATGCGTTAATAGCAGGAGCAGCTATCGTTAAAAATTCCCTTTCTCTATAGTGGTCAATCGGCGAACGAGAGCATATATATATATATATATATATATATATATATATATATATATATTAACTCTAAATGAATTACATTCTTAATTATATCTTAGAATTAATATTTAAACTGCTTTGTATTTTCTAATTGGGAAAGAACAGTATAACTGTTTTCCTGAAAATGCAAATAGTTGGATTTAAATGTTTTCCTTGTACTGATAGTGCGCTCAATTTCACGTTCTGCAAGAATCACATGATGGAGTGACGTTGTCCGAATTGAAGGGCCTCTATTTACAATTTAAATTAAATAAATTTGTACATGTGTATAACCATGGAATCGACAGGGATGACCCAGTAATTTTATTATTTCGTAGGGGACAAGGTCATAATATAAGGAAAACTGTGTTCAAGTTCTTTAAAGATCTAGGGTGTGAAATCGAAGGTGAAATAAATTCGAACGTTGTCCAGTATTTAGATATCGAACTGGCACTTACAAACGAAAGTGTCTCTCCGATACAAGACCCCTTAGCAAGTTAATTTATGCTAAAAGTAAATCCAACCTCCACAAAGCAGTCATAAAAGAAAATGCCTAACGGCATTGAATGTAGCCTCTCAAGGAATTCCTCGAGCTTAGCGGTCTTTGAGGAAAAGAAGAAAAGTTACGAGAAAGCCCTGCGGTAAGAGGGACAGAGAAGTAGGCTTAAATTCTAACCTGCAACTATACCAGTAGCAAGAAACCAGAAAAAAAGAAGAACGAGAAATATAATTTGGTTTAACCAGACCTTCAATTTTGAAGTAAAATCCAGTATAGGCAAAATTTTCTTAAAATGGCTAATCAAACATTTTCTCGATAATTCTGTGTTAAATACAATCTTTCACAAAAACACCGTTAGGATTAACTATAGTTTCACTCGCAGCGTAGAAAAATGATCAAAGTCAAATTATTAAAAAAACTAAACTCGTGTTGCTAACATGGGCAAAACTCGGCAATGCTGCAACTGCAGAAATAAAAATAAATGCCCGTCGGATGATTACTGTAAAGTAGAGGGTGTGGTGTATGTCGCCACAATACGACACAAAAAAGGACTATAGTAAAATTATATATATATTGGTCCACGTAAAGCAATTTTAAGAAAAGTTGGTATAATCATTGATCCTTTTTTAAACTGGGAACATACCAATTTGTACCAAATTTGCCAGTTTGGTATGGGACATAAAAGAAAAAGATAAAAATATGACATAGCAATAAATGGAATATTTCAAGAAAGCCCAGATATTTAATATCGGAAGCAAAATATGCAGACATTGCCAAGAGAAAAACCAGGCCATTATAGCATATCGTAATCGAAATAATCTACTTAGGAATGATCAGAGATAATGGCAGCCTGCAAACATGCGACAAAATTCCTACTGTCTAATCATGATCCCGGATAGCAGTATATATATATATATATATAGTTTTTCATTCGCATCTGTCCCTCTTTCACTACACTCCCTCCCACTCTCTTTTTCTTTCTCTCTCTCTCTGTATATATATATATATATATATATATATATATATATATATATATATATATATTCCTTTAAAGCGACGGACAAGGTACTGCGATTAAGATTTTTTTTTGAGTGCGTACAAATGTATTCTTTTCTAGAGGCAAAAGTTGTAAAAACTGTACAATATATATATATATATATATATATATATATATATATATATATATATATATATATAAAAAAAAAGAGGTTATAGTGGTTCCAACGAGAGAAAAAGTGTGTATATTAAAAAGAAGAGAAGAAAAGGTGCCGCAAACGTTTTTGGTTGTAATGCGGATTTTTTAAAAAATATTATGCTTTATTTTCCATAATTGCACTACACGAGTTTCTGGTCTCGCGACCGTCTTCATGTAAAAGGCGGAGATTTCCATATTATTAAAAATGATTATTGTTGTCCTTATTTTTTTCAATGTTAAATATTCTCGATATGAGACTTTGTTTTTGTGTTAGTAATCCGAATGTCTTGAATTGGCAGTGAAGAGTTCTGCGCGAAGGGTTATAAAACAACTAAGGTTGGTCCAAGAAAAATGATGAATTACTTATCGGCGTTTTATCTTTTAATGTTTTATATATATATATATATATATATATATATATATATATATATATATATATATATATATATAACAAAATAAAATCTTTAAAAATTAAAGGCTCAACAGTAAAAACAAACCACAATATTCTTGCGTCACTTGACGCAGAGAATTTATTTACTAATGTTCTCGTATCCGAAACTACTGATATTATCATTAATTCGGTGTATAAAAATAATTTAATTCTACCTCCATCAATCCAACCCAATATTTTAAGAAAACTATTGCTCGCTTGCACCACTAGAGTTCCTTTCTGATAGCCAGAATGGTACTATTTACACACAAACTGATGGAGTAAGTATTGGAAACCCTCTCGGGCCGTGCTTCACCGATTATTATATGTCCCATGTTGAAAACAATGTTTTTAATAAAGTCTTTAAACCAAAAATATATGTTTCTTATGTAGACGATATATTTATTTTCGCTGAAAACAAGAAAGAAATAGAAAATCTGAAAGCTACATTTCAACAAAATTCCGTCCTAAATCTTACTTATGAACTTAGTGGAAAAACTAAACTTCCTTTCTTAAATGTTCTCGTCGATTTTAGTAATAACACTTTTAAAAATTCTGTTTATAAAAAACCAACAAGTAAAGTCTCTTGCCATCTTAATTTCTCTAACGAATGCCCTGTTAGATATAAAATAGGTGTTACTAAAAATTTCCTCACGAGAGCGCACAAGAATTAATCCTCCCGCACGCTTTTCTTTAAAGAATTAATCCTCCCGTACGCTTTTCTTTAAAGAATTAAACAACGTAAAAAACAGCTGATTAATTTCCTAATCAATTTTTGGATTACCATATTAAGCGTTTTCTATCTAAGGTAGCTAATAGCAACGGTGAGAATAGAAATATAAATATTAACATTAATATTTTTTATAAAAATCATATGAACGAAAATCATAAACAGGATGAATGTAGAATTAAGAACATTATAAAAAAAAATGCATAACACCAGTTGACAACAGCAAAAAAATTATATTAAT
The DNA here is from genome assembly GCA_903632075.3 of Acanthosepion pharaonis. NCBI lineage: Eukaryota > Metazoa > Mollusca > Cephalopoda > Sepiida > Sepiidae > Acanthosepion > Acanthosepion pharaonis. Next base: position 562,329 of record CAHIKZ030002312.1, on the reverse strand, counting down.
TATTTATTATAAAAGATTTAAAACCTCTAACCTTATAATTAAAAATAATAATTCACCTCCTAGAACTAAATTAAATAAGGGAAATATTATTTACAAATTTAAATGCCCATTAAGAAATTGTATTCCTGATAAATCAAAATTCGGAAATAATTATATAGGCCACACTACAACATGTTTGACACGCAGACTCACTCTACACTTTTCTGACCATAGCTCAAATAGATCTCATTTAAATATTCATGGAGACCTACCGGACACTATTCATAACATTCTTGTTGACAACACAAATATAATAGCATCATCTACATGCAAAAAAGAGTAAAAATAATGGAAGCCTTATTAATAAAAACAAAAAAAAACACTTAATAAGATTAACTTTGAACATGGACATAATATCTTGACCGTGTTTTGAAAAATGAAAACATTTTATAAAATCATACATACAACTATTTATTATTTTAACAATTAAAATATTTCATCCTTGAAAATGGCTAAATGTGTAGCCCAAAGCGCTCGTATAAAAAGAATATTCGGACAGTTTTTATATAATTTATCATCCGAAAAGAAAAAAAAAATATTAGGTCGCATAAGAAATTGTATAAAAAAACTATATAAAAGTACCTTGTCTGTCGTTTTCAACGAAATGTACATGGATGAATGATAGCTGCCTAAATACACACACACACACACACACACATATATATATATATATATATATATATATATATATATATATATATATATATATATATATATATATATATATATATATATATATATATATATATATATATATATATATATGTGTGTGTGTGTCCGTGCTGCGTGAATGTGTATACGTATGTGTTTTTGAACATAGAAATATAGGTCCTTGCTACATTAGATAATCGTTATATATATATATATATATATATATATATATATATGTATTTGATTTGTAACCTGTAGTCTATATTAATTTGTCAAATTTTCTTGATTACACCGCGGTTTTTTTATAAATGGACTTCGGTTTTAGTCCCCCCACACCCCCAACTCTCTCCCCCACCCACTTTTTCTTTTCTATTCCTCTCCCTCCCTCATCTTTTGAACATTAAGATTATATCGTCTATTTTGTGTGTGTTTGTCACCACAAAATGTATACTCTTTCCGGTGTATCTTTAATGTATTAGACATCCGAGAATATTCATATTTCTCTCACTTAAACCGTCTTCGACTCCCCTCTTTAAAACTTCTCTCTGTTAAATTTTTAATCTTTCATCTTTCGACCTTCCTGTTCTGCTCTCGTCTGTTACCCCTCCTTATAGCTTTCATTTACTCTAACATTCGTCCGACACTCTCATACTTACACTCTCACTAAATTTAATTTTTTATTCCCGGGGTTGTTTTTTTCTGTTTTCTTTTTGAATTTGTAGGTCTGATGAATTGGATCGTATTTACGATTCCAATGGAATAAATTATGAACATGGAATATTAGGGTTTAAGCCTTTTTATTATATCCTTACTCTCTCCTGGACATTGATTTCTACCTGGATTCTATCCTCTTGGAATTATTTTTTATACATATATATATATATATGTATGTGTATGTATGTATGTATGCATATAGATTTATATATTTTAGATATATGATTGAATATGTATGTGCATATTTACCACTAATATATATATATATATATATATATATATATATATATATATATATATATATTCATGAATTATTCACACAAAAACAAAAGCAAAGGTTAATGATTTAATTGGCGAGAAATCCATCATCGCAAACAATTCAAATAATTTACAAAAACCTCCGAATCCGTTATGAATGAATTGATCCTTGTTTCCATAAATTTCTGCCGTATTAGTTCTTCAGGTATAGAATAGATGTTGTTCTTGTTTATTCTATACCTGAAGATGTCTGCAGGGACAGACGAAAGCTTGTAGTAAAAATAAGAACTAATACGGCAATTGTTTGCGATGATGGATTTCTCGCCAATTAAATCATTAACCTTTTGCTTTTGTTTTTGTGTGAATAATTCATGAATTTGTAAATTGATTGCACGTTTATCGTAATATATATATATATATATATATATATATATATATATATATATATATATATATATATAATCTAACTTGTCACATATGTTACAACGGATTAGAAAGTAGGGCAATCATACTGGTAAAATATTGTTTTTTTATATATCTAATTTTTGTGTAACTAGATTTAGCTGCTTTTAATTCTACTAATTTTTAAAGCAGAACCCATTCTTAAAAGCAACAATAAGAGTTAATACTATGAATAAAAAATGAAATATATTTGCTCAAGTAGAAAATATAAGTAAAGCAAGTGCAAAATTACCTCAATATGGCGGCTATTATTTTGGACAGGATGGGTAAAGAACTTCATAAGTGAGAAATGCGACATAAGCTTCGCAGCGTATTAGATAACTTACAAGATTTGGAATTGGCTGGTAGCGGAACGAGATAAAGAAGTTCAAGATGTAAATGATAAGAGAGATGAAAGAGTTGGCACACGTAGCGTTGCAAGTGAAAACCGACCAGAACTCTGATCAGTTTTTAAATGCAGCGCGTCCGGCTGACTTTGAGATGTTGGAAATTATGGCCCCTTGGTTTTTTTTTTTTTTTTTTTTTTTTTTCTTGTGTTCCGCCATAACTAAAACGGAATTCCATTTTTTTTTATTATTGTCACATCCTCTGGTTCAGTTTTTCTCATTTATCTATCTCATATATAACATAAATTCTCTACCATACATATATATATATATATATATATATATATATATATATATATATATATATATATATATATGTGTGTGTGTGTGTGTGTGTGTGTGTGTGTGTGTGTGTGCATATATATATATATATATATATATATATATATATATATATATTTATAAGTTTGATCTAAATGCATACATACACATAGAACCACAACACACACGCACAATTCCCAAATTCACACACTCACACCAACAGAAATGCATGCACATATTCGTCGCTGATTTTTATATCGTATATGCTTATCTTTTTTCTCTCTCTCCCCATCTATCTCTCTCTCTCTCTCTCTATATATATATATATATATATATATATATATATATATATATATATATATATATGTTCGTTTCTGAATTATACACACGGACGCTGCTTGGAAAGATGGATATGACGTGTGCTTAACTAATGTTTTTGTTTTGTTTATTTAATGGTATATAAGCTTGTAGAACATTTAATGCCGAAATTTATTTTTCTTGGAAGTTTTAAAGTAATGAAATATATTTAACTGCTTTCACGATTGAATAAATGGTAGATGATACCCAGCTTTTGCGCATATACATGTTTTTGTAGACGTAAATACTAGAGACGTGGGTGGGTGGGTTTTATGACATATTTTTGTTAAATTTGTATTTTGGAATACAGGTTGGATTAATGTCAAGAAAATCTTCTTTCATGTTGGTGGTTTTGTTTTCTTTTGCGGCATATCAACCTCAATGTGTAATGAAATGTCAAAATCTAAATACTTTGAAAGCAATTGTACCCCTTCAATTAAAGATCATATATAGTGTTAGATATTTTACGATAAATAGGCATTGTTGGTATTTTTTTATACGTAAAAATGTATTGCTGGTAATTTTACTATAAAAATGTGTTGCTCTTTTTTTTTTACTATAAAAATGAATTTTTATACTTTCATAGTGTTTTTCTTTTGTTTGAAAGTGCTGCACTGATTTGTACTCATACAGATGATATTACTCCGTGTCAGGGTAGATTTGGGAAGTACCTATATTATTACGATAACCAGATTTATTTTTAAAATTTAACTAATGTAACTAATGTAACAGCCAATCTAAACTCAGCACTTGAAGATCGCGTTGCATGAAACTCCGCTATATATATATATATATATATATATATATATATATGAAAATTATATATATATATATATATATATATATATATATATATGTGTGTGTGTGTGTGATAATTATATATATATATATATATACAAATATATATGATAAATATATATATATATATATATATATATATATATATATATATCATTCTATATATATACAGTGCAACCCGGATATAAGAGAGTTGTCGGGACCGAGAAGAAGTCTTTTATATTCGGGTTTCTCTATATCCCGGTTTGGTCTATTTTATATACATTAACACAGGCTCTAATTTGGGACCAGAGAAAATCTCTCTTATATCCGGGTTTCTCTTATACCCGGTCTCTTATATTCAGGTTACATTGTATATATTTATATATGAGAAATTATATATATATATATATATATATATATAATTTCTCATATATATATATATATATATATATATATATATATATATATATATATATATATATATATATATATATATATATATATATATATATATATATATATATATATATATATACATATATAGGACAGAGATAGAGAGATAGAGGAGGCACAGTGGAGTAAGCGACTTGGATTGAGGAATCGGAGAGCCGAGTTCGAATTCCAGTCGAATCCATTACATTCACTTACGTGCTTATACCCTCTTCTTCTCCCTCCAGCTATGGGTACATAGCAGGACAGACTGGGTTCTATAGCCTTGGATGGCAACTTGTCTAGGAGAAGGACAACTCTGAATTCAAAACCTGCGGAGGGTAGTTTGCAGACCTTGTGGGACTTAGTGCACCAGGTCACTGTATTCGACCCTTCAAAAAGTGTGGATGGTCCTGCACGAAACTTTCACCACTATAATCAAATCTCATGTGCTGTTGTCAGTCTGTCGGTTTCCTGGGAACTGTTCTTCTTGACCTCATAGGTCGAATTCTACGGGAGAGTCGATATATATATATATATATATATATATATATATATATATATATATATAAATAAGAAAAAAATTAGTTTGATTTTGCCACACTGTTAGCAGAACTCTGTGTTTCATACGCAACGAATCTTCAGGTGCCAACGGAAAACATTATTAATTATTAGGTTGGTGCAAAATAATGTCGTTTTAACGTTAAGTTGAACGTCAAAAAACGACATTATTTTTGCACCAACCTAATATTAATATAAATTTTATCAATTTTATTATACATCAAGCTATATTTTATTACCACCACAACTCAATGTGCGATAATATAAATATATATATATCTACCTGCTTGCCCCCTCGAGTAAATTTGTCACAGTAAATGTAACCTCCTACAGAGTTTAGACTTCTGCTTTGACCGCTTGGAAGCATAAAGCTTCCAACACATGCAGGTTTCTATTTGCATTTATAGCACAATTTACTTGGACGACATCTACAAAGAAGTGGAGGTTATCACATAAACGCACGCGAACACTCACACACTTTACATATACACAGACAGACACACAAACACACACACACACACATATATATATATATATATATATATATATATATATATATATATATATATATATATATATATATATATATATATATATATATACATATTGGACAGATTTTACACCCTTTGCGTCCTTTGCATACATATAGTCTTAGATGTGGCGCAAGGCCGAAAGTATGGGATACGCAGTGAGAATCGAACTCGCTACTGAGTCGTAATTTTTCTAGCCTAACAAGCTTGTTAACCTTTTACACCACCTCAAGTGCCCCCTTTGCATATATATATATATATATATATATATATATATATATATATATATATATATATATATATATATATATATATATATATATATATATATATATATATATATATATTTTTTAATGCATATTAATCTTGCTGTAATAATGTGTATATATATTAAGATCTCTGTAAATTATGAGTCATTTCACTGGCTTACTTGCCTAAGTAAAACGAATCTGGTTTAAAATCAACAATGCTTTCTTTAATATCGTAAGATTTTTAGGCATCCATCTGGTGGAATCTACGGTGTCTAATTATCTATTTTTTTCAACAGACATATATACTAATATATCATACTTACTAATCAGATTATTTTCAGCGGTGAATCATACCTTGAAAACGTCTACAGCGGTTAGGAATTCTGTAGTTGATGTAAGAGACTATGACGATGACATTTCCAACTATAATTTTTCATCTTGTCAAAAAGAAATTCGTTAAAACCATGAGGAACAAACAACAGAGAAAAGCTACGAAATAAATATATATGCGGGCATTCCACTAAATGTAGACAACTGACAAATCAACCTACGACAATATGTTATATTTTGGGGTTATCTTCTAGATTTGTTATTTTGAATATTTGTGCATATGTAGACCACAAATAACCAAAATAATATTATCATAAGATAAAATTCAGCAGATAACACCAATATATATTGACTCTTAGCGGCAGTCAATTTTAGGCTTAAACGCAAATACATATATATATATATATATATATATATATATATATATATATATATATATATATATATATATGTGTGTGTGTGTGTGTGTGTGTGTGTGTGTGTGTGTGTGTGTGCATATATATTTTGATTGGGGCATAATTATCAGGCGTTTTTTGCAGGCGAGTTATTTGTTAATAGAATTTCTGTTTTGTTTACTTTTTAATTAAAATTAGTTTTATTTTCAAGGTATGAACATGTGTGTCGATAATCGTACTCATTTAAAATGCTATTGTTGAACTGTTATGTTTCTTTTTTCATAATAAACAATTTTAAAACTCTTGATAATTATGCACCAAAAATATATATAAATATATATATATATGTGTGTGTGTGTGTGTGTGCGTGTCTGTGTGTGTGTGTGTGTGTGTGTGCGTGGTTGAAAATATATAGACAAATAAGAAAGAGTCGTTAGGTTAATAATTCGAAGTTTATAGAATTTTTTGTTTTTATTATATTATATTTTTTTTAAAAATATCATTCCATCTCTACATAGGAATTCTCATGTTTCAGAATTCCTATGTAGCGATGGAATCATATTTAAAAAAAATAAATATAATATATTATGTGCTGTAGCCGCTGCAGAATTTTTGTTTCTTGGGAAAGATAGCCTGAACGAACCCAAACTTGAATTCAAAGTTTTCCTTCTGCTAAACCAGTTGCAACCCAAGGGATTCATACATTTCCTAAGTGACTGTACTGGATCTGACTAGAATACAAACTCGGCTCTCCGATTCCTCAATCCGAGCAGCTTTTAAATATAAATAATATAATAGCAGGCTTCGCCCGTTCGCTTTCGCTTCGCAAAGTAATATATATTTACTACTTGAAAACTTTGAAACAAAAATTTTAAAGGAACATTTCATTCATAAATTGGCTTGGTATAATTTACAAATAGATGCCAAATTATTGAAGGCCAAGTAAAATTTCAAATAATTTTCTGAACTCTTTTTGATAGGAAAATCCAAACAATCCACGAACGAAAGAACAGTAGTGAAGGACAGTTAATTAATGAAATTTTAAAATTGATATGCAAATTAGTTAAAGCTGAAGAGTGATTTTTCCCTAGAAGTAGGTAATATATAATAGAAATATTGAGCTTTTTTGGTGTAAATTGTTCTCTGGAGTAGTTTGTAACACATTATTTATCATCTCTCAGTTGCGTCTTTGTTTTTGGTCAGTGTGCGTTCAAGGACTGCTGTGTCAAAAGATAGAGTCGCAACTGAGGAAAATAATATTCAGAGATGCCGGCCCTGAGGAAGAGCTACCCGCGGTCATGCCATCTCATTGCACTAGAGAGAGGGATCGGTGTTTTCCGACGGTTGCTGGGGCTGCAGTTAAAATTTTTTTCTAGCCCTGGTGTACGCGCTCGGGCTTCCCACATGAAACTGACATCGTGTCACAACCTGACCTCTTGTGGGGTGGTGAGTAAATAGAAATTGCTATCGAATAGTTTATAACTAGCTACTAATCATCTTTCAGTCTCGTCTCTGTCTTTGGGCAGAGTGATCTCAGGGGCGGCTCCGTCAATTGAGGAAAATTATACTGAGAGGTGCCCAGCACTGAGGAACAGTGGCTCGTGGCCGCGCACTCTCATTGCACCATAGAGAAGGATCAGTGCTCGTACCAAAGCCAGCTCAAGCGACGGTTGTGTTTGCTCGAGTAATTTTTGGTCCTAGCCCGGGTGTGTGCGCTCGAGGTCCCAACATAAAACCGACCTTTTGTCACAACCTGACCTCGTGGTTGGGGTGTAAATACAAATTACTATAAAGTAGAACTGGGGCTTTTTAATCTCAGAATTCGTGGGAGAATTGTGCTTCAATTTCACATTTATCCATATAGATTCCATAATATAGCTTTTACTTAATTAGCAACTATGTTTCTTTAATTCTTCAAATGTTGAATGTAAAAGTAATTCTAATTTCTATTTTCCCATCTTTAAACAATGTTAATTTTATCTTAAATTGTCCCCTGTTCTGTCACCCATGAAATAAAAATAATTGTTTGTACGGAAAATAAGGATCTACGTGCATCAAATCGTCTTTAAATTAAGTGGCAGCAGAAGAGTTATCGTTGAACTTTTAAAAGGAAAGCTTAAAAATTAATTCAGTGGTTAAATGCAGCGATCAATTTTGAGATCATCTGTAGTTTAGTATAGCATCTACTCCTCCCTACCTATTGTAATGTTGGCCAAACCAAGAGTTCTTTACAGAAGCTAGGGCGGTTTTTAAGCTAGCTTCAAATTTTAAGCTAGCTTCAAATTTGGATAAAAAATGAAACTAATAGTCACTCCCCTTGAATGCAATGATGATGGCGAGTATAATATATTCCCTTTGCCCATCTTTTCTTGGGCTTTTGTATTTGCTATGACTCATTGAAATCGGACCAGTGGGATCGGGGAAGTTGCTTGAACACACACACGCACAAACACACATACACCCTACTTTATATATATATATATAAAGGAAAGTATTGGCATAACCATCACAAAACTTCAAAAATGAACAAAGAAATTCAAAATCAAACACAAAGCAAAAAATGAAACGATCTAAGAATTAAAAAACTGATATCTACCTGCACTTATATATATATATATATATATATATATATATATATATATATATATATATATATATATATGTATGTATCTATGTATGTATCTATGTATGTATATATATGTATATGTATTACAATAATAAAAATTCTAAAAAGACGTACCCGTATATTTCGTAACTTGATGAAGGCCTGAGAATTGCATTTTGCATGAAACTAACTGCCGTTGAAACTCTTTGTAGAACTTTTATTATCGTAATTAAATGTTTTTTTCTGTATCGTGTAGTGTTCATATTTTACATTGAGCTCACTAAATTTACTTTTATTAGCCTCCTTTGATGCATTTTATGGGAAAAATATATAAAAATTTATATATCTGAAAGAAAGTTTTTATTAATATCTATGAAAAATTAGGGAAAAAAATTCCGTGTGATGAGTTTCGTCCTTTAAGACAACATGGAATTAAAAGGATGTTTATGTGAATACATATGTGCAAGAAAATGAGAGCCACTGAAATTTTAAAATCAAATTTTCTCATAAGCCATGGTTCAAACTATGGTATGATTTTCAGGCATTTTCCAAAGATGCCGCACACTGGGATCGACCTCTCTAGTCCGATAATTTAATTACTGGCATATCGACTATGGTGAGATTCGAAATTGGATCTTATTGTCAGAATACTTACATTGTAACCACTCATATATATATATATATATATATATATATATATATATATATATATATATATATATATATATATATATATATATATATATATATATATATATATATATATATATATATATATATCGTCTGTGTGTGGACAGCAAGATAGATGGATAAATAAATAGATAGATAGATTGAAAATCACACTAAAGAATGATTGCCCTCACAGATATAATATAGGTATTAAAAATCATGAACAACCATTGAAAATAGACTTCCTCTTTGTACATTTCTTTACACCCAATTAAGCAACATATAACAAACATTTATCCACAACAATTTCCAAAACCATGTTGTTGATGAAGAAATACGTTTGGCTTTAAATTTTAAAAAAAATAACATATGCAACAAACTTGATATAAAGCAAAATAAAGAGTCCATTAAAGTATTTTATTGTAACCAAATGCATCCTAATTATAAACAAGACAAAAAGGCCATTAAAAATATAATTTGCTAATTAACAGTTATTGATTTTAACTTAAGATTTATCAACTCTTCTTTCTTCATCAATAAAGCAATCGTCCAGCATTCACTACCATCATCGTCGTCGGCAACCGCTCGTATCCGAGCATCGGGGTCGTCTTCTTTCTCTCTCCATATTCCCCTCCTCCCCTCTGGTGGCGGTGACGAAGATGGCTGTGAAGGTCCGGCCTAATCCTGGAGTGCCGTGAGCAGGAGTCGCAGAGGAGTGTAGGTGGTACCATACATCTAAAAAGTATAACATAGCAGTTCAACACACTTCTCGTTGTTTCTAACGAAGTTTTCCGATGTCTGATCAATCTGTTGCTTCTGGAATGTGTATTCCTTTATTCCATTATTCAGGTGCGCATTTGAACATTATATTTGCTAGACCCTCGTCGTCTTATGAAAATCAACTTCTTACGCTTCATTTTGGTATTCGTTCTGGTAAGAGATATAATCATTTCATATACGTCAAATCCGGGAAATCCCTTACATCTGTATCCTTTTCGTCTTTTGCGGGCGAATTATTTGTTAATAGAATTGCTGTTTTGTTTACTTTTTTTAATTAAAATTATTTTTATTTTCAAGTCATGAAAATGTGTGTCGATAATCGTACTCATTTAAACATGTTATTGTTGAATTGTTATGTTTCTTTTTTTCATAATAAACATTTTTAAAACTCCTGATAATTATGCACCAACCAATATATATATATATATATATATATATATATAAAGAAATAACAGTGAGATATATAATCCGGTGTTCTTATAGATATTTTTATTTTTACAAAATAGTGCTCAATGTAAATTTACAGAGCATTAATATTATAACGGATACAATAATACAGACATAATGAACACGCAGACACCCCTCGTCTAGTAAAATGGATTCATCTGTAACCTTGGAAACATGAATTATGATTTTAACTGTGTCTTTAAAACCCAGTAATTTTAAAAGTTACTCCAAAATTCGCTTGAGGATGAAATGGAACTAATGTCTTTAATTTAATTACAAAATTAAATTCGGGGCTTTTAGCTTCCATTTTTAAAACATGGTTAGAACTGTGTAGCGGAAAAAAACATATTTTAAATCAATTAATTTATAATATATATATATATATATATATATATATATATATATATAATTAAAAAAGTAAACAAAACAGCAATTCTATTAACAAATAGCTCGCCTGCAAAAGATGAAAAGGATACAGACGTAAGGAATTTCCCAGATTTGACGTATATGAAATGACTATATCTCTCACCAGAACGAATACCAAAATGAAGCGTCAGGAGTTGATTTTCATAATTGTGCACCTGCTTTGTCGACCTTAGAACAGCATATAACCACATCATCGTGATTTCCTTTTCTCATCAATTAGAAACCGCCTTCCAAACTCCGAATCTACTGAATTCTTCAATCTTATAGAGAAACTCTCTTGCTCTACAAAATCTTAAATGTCTGGCGAGGATCCAAATACTGAAATATTTCAAATCTCATCAATAGTACGACGAGAAGGAAATGAAAACCCTGTCTATTAACTGTATATGCGAAATTTGAAAACCTAATTTTGTAGCTAATTTTTAGGGCGTCGCTTCTTACGTGGAATAAATTTAGCGTATATACTGCTGTCCCTAACTACGCCGTTGACCTAACTATATATCCATTTACAGTAGTCAAAATTTTATGTATTTAAAATAAACATGATTTTAATAAAACTGACGTTTTACTTAACTGTATCCAATAATAATAATGATAATAATAATAAATCAGGTTGTACGGTGTTGGCACCCACTGAATATAAAACCCGACATGACAGAGTGGGCCAATATCTGCACTGGAAAATCTGCAACTTCTACGGGAAGGAAACTGAAAGAAACTGGTATGAACACCACCCAGACCCGGTTACGGAGATAGGACCTGTTACAATTCTATGGGACTACACAATACACACTGATAGAACAATCAAGGCCAACCGCCCAGATATTGTTATTAAAGACCACAAACAAAAACGATGCCTCCTTATTGATATGGCAGTCCCTGCTGACTGCAATGTATCTTTAAAGATATTCAAAAAGTTGTCAAAAAAGTACAAGGACCTTGAAATAGAAATCTCGAAAATGTGGCATATGGAAACATCAACAATCCCTGTTGTAGTTGGAGCCCTAGGACTGGTTTGAAAAGATTGCAGTAGACTAATTGAAGGGATTCCTGGAAGTCCATGCCTCAAAGAGATACAAAAAATTGTTCTGACAAGTACAGCCCACACCTTACGAAGGGCTTTATCTATGTAATTTAATTTTTTGTCAGTGGAAAGTGTCATGACGCCATTTCTAACCTTAGGTCCCTGGGCGGGACCCGGAAAGAAATGTGTAAACGCCAGAAATCAAAGAAAATAAAAATAATAATAATAATAATAATAAAAATAATAATAATAATATAAACATATTAGTATCTTATTATGAAATACAAACATAGTGAATATGCACTTTTTGTATTGTTTACGTTTTACAAGTTATTCAACTGATTCTCATTCGGTTATCTATGGCCGTCTGCGTTTACGCAAAAACTTTAACGTTAGTAACAGTATTTTTTATCATTCTCTTTTACTATTTTTAACTTATTTAACTGGAAGATGGGATAAAGAGATAGAGGAAAAGATGGGAGTTTACTGTAATTTGGTCTCTCAAAAAAGGAACTAGTATGATACACGAGGAACATGACAATATTGAGTCAACCCCCCGCCCCCACGAGGATGTCATGTGGCACAAGGCCTTTTTAACGTGGGCATTCCCGAGCCATTAGGCTCGGCCAAAAAATAGCCCATTTGAACCCGTATAAACGGGTTCAGGACCGGATTTACCTCCCCGGAGGAGACTCCGCCCTTCGGCGTAGCCTCCTTCGGGTTCCTCCCGTCCGTAGGAAGAGAGTTTAACCGAGCAGTCGGTTCAAAAGTGAACGACGGACTCACTTCACACGAGGTACATGACGAAATCATTATGTTTCAGCGAAAATTTGGGTGTCGCACGATACGCGAGATCGCGCTTTACACGAGTATATACGGTAATTCTTTCTTGTACTAAGTCTTGCACGTTTCTAAAGATAGATGAAAAGATATGAGAACTGATCATTTAAATATTCATTACGACATCCCAAACGAATCTACCAACAGAAGACAACAATCCTGCTTTCATTCTCGAGGCCAATGTAAACATGATGAGGGGGTGTATGCCGATGACATATGTATTCATAGTTGGGAAAAGAATGATCTTAAACAGAAAAACGACCTCCACTCCCATGTGTTCGAATAAACAGGACTCAAGGATTAGTCAGATTGAGACATTTATATGTATATCATGCATCTCGGAAAACACATTCAGAAATTTCTAAACTGTCAGTTGTATACAAGCGGTATCTAAAATCTATGATGACACATGGTACAGTGGTTAGTTAATTCCAGTGACAGGACCCAAAAAGTATGAGTTCAATACCTGGTTAAGGCGGTGGAGAACTTGGAGAGGGGAATTAACAAGAGATAACTGATAACTGACATCGATTAGACATGGTACATAACTAGAACAATCTACACCAGCGAGCGATATAAAGGGCTCAGTTCGACTTCCCAACGACCTGAAGAAGACCGGAGATACAAAAGCCGAAACGTTGCAATAAATATGGCGACAAAGATAAGGTCAATAGTCCGAATAATGTAATAGTGTACATAATACCTCATCTCAGAAATATAGACAGATACTGAAAGGCCGAAACGTTGTAATAAATATGGGGACAAAGATGAGGACAATAGTCCGAATAATTTAAATAGTGTACATAATACCTCATCTCAGAAATATAGACAGATAGTGAAGAGCCGAAACGTTGTAATAAATATGGCGACAAAGATGAGGACAATAGTCCGAATAATGTAAATAGTGTACATAATACCTCATCTCAGAAATATAGACTGATACTGAAAGGCCGAAACGTTGTAATAAATATGGGGACAAAGACGAGGACAATAGTCCGAATAATGTGAATAGTGTACATAATACCTCATCTCAGAAATATAGACTGATACTGAAAGGCCGAAACGTTGTAATAAATATGGCGACAAAGACGAGGACAATAGTCCGAATAATGTGAATAGTGTACATAATACCTCATCTCAGAAATATAGACAGACAGATGAAACAAAGGTTTTGAGTGAGTGCAGCCAGAGGGTCTTGGTAAAAATAATCCGTCTTTTATTATTGTGGACTGGTGCTACAGAACCAAAGCAATGAATTATTCCAAATAAGAGAAACCATATCACTTGAGGACTTTCAACTACAACAACAACGAAAATGGTACTCACATGTAACTCGATGAGAAAATAATAATATAATCAAGATGTTGACATTCCACACTACATGAAATAAATGGTTAGGAAGGTAACTGCTATCACTACTGGAAAGAGCTATAATAGCTACAAACATGAGAAACCTATTTTCCTGAAAAATTGTTTGAAGAGAATTGTTTTTATAAATTCCAAAGGACAGCTGCACTGGCTTCTCGGTCAATAAATGCTGACTGTTTCCTTATAGGAAAACCGCTAATATTACCATTACCATTAGGATTTTTATAGCACGCTTTCCGTCCTCTGTAAATATATTATCCAAATTGTTAAATTCCTCCGCGTTCTTGTTTTTGCTGCCACATCTCGCTAGAAAGAAGCAAAAGAGTACTAAACTACTATGTGATATCTATCCTCGTGGATGACAGTGTGTGCTGTTCAATTTCCTAAAAATGAAGAGATGTGAAGAAAGAGAAATGTGGTTCTACTGATGGATGCTGAGGATACCGTAGACTGGACATATGAGCAACGACGAAGTTTTGGAGAAAATGGAAACAAAAAGGAAAACATTACTTCACTTCAGAAAGAGACAACTGTGGTTTCTGGGGCACTTAATGAGGAAAGAGGGCTTGAAAAAAAAAACGATACTCAGGGGATAAATACGTGGCAAGAGGGGCATGGAAAAACAACGCATAACATACTTCGTAAGCCTCAGTAAATCAGTAGCGGAACAGTGTTCAGAAGAAACATCAGAAAAAGCAACGCTTATTAAAAGCTGCAGGAAATTGTGGAGGGCCATGATCGTCTACGTCTTAAGGGGACACGGCACATAAATAAGAAGTATATTCATTTGCGAATGGGTTTAGCTAAGGTTAAATGACAAAGAAGTCGTTTTAATCTACTTAAGTTTACTGTAAGCTTATAATCAGGCCCCAAACATCAGAACGGTTCTTGTTCGATTACCGAAGATAAGCGGAGAAGATGCTGATCCTGTTGTGTAAAATGGTACTATACACATGAAATGAATGTACATTGAAAAAATATCTCGAATGTGGGAGGTTCGCAAAAGACAGTATCGCATACCATGACAGAAAGGTTTCATCTGACAACTACTCAGCAGAAAACGGCACTGGCAATAGCAAGGATATAACGTCTCTATAAGCGAGACACTGCAACCTTTAGTAGGATTTGTGACCGCTAAATGTACTAAGAAACATGGAATGCAACAGAAAAAAGTATTATGACTACTGAATCTAACAATTCAGCATAATGTTCTTTTCAGGAGGTGGGAAAAGGCTAATTCTTTTGTTTGAAAATTCTGGAAATAGAAAACTTGATCTTAGTCAAGCGTTGGTTATTTCTGTGATGCCAAAGCATGTACAACTTCATCCCTGTGGGTAGCCATCTGCAAGTGTACCGTATTTTTTTTTTTTTTTTTTTTTTTTTTAAATATAATTTTATTATTTAATTTTGTTTTTATTCATTCATTTCTTTCCGGGACTGGGGGTGCGAATGCAAAGGGCATTAATCATAAGGAAAACAGGCGAATTTTTAAGAAAAAGAAAGCGGTTTCTGACATGTTTGTTTTCGTTGTACTTTATTTCAAAACTAGCCATTTCAAAAAAAAAAAAAAAAAAAAACTGTGTCATCGCCCCTTCTGAACGCAGAACACAGGAAATCCAATGAACAACAAATACGGTTTTACAACAACGTTTGCAGACATGCATATGCGTGTTGAAAACTTGAACGAGCCTGAATACAATGGCCTCTTATCTACAAGAAAGAGAACACACGCTCTGCCGCTTAAATACTGTATCGTGTGTATATATCGCAAAAACTAAAGATCATATAGACGTGTGTGTGTCTGTGTATGTTTTCATCTGTATGTTGGTTTATCTCTGTCCGTGGTTGAGCACAGGCGTTCTCTCAAATGCAGATGTCTTTGTTATTGTTTTAAACACACACACACACACACACACACACACACACACACACACACACACACATATATATATATATATATATATATATATATATATATATATATATATATATACATTGTTGATGGAGAGCTGACTTTTTTTGCTGATTTGGCAACTCTTAAAGCAATGCAAGAAACTAAATCAATTGCCGGCATTACGTTATATTACGCCGATTTCCACGCAATGCAATTTCAGATTGTATACTGTATTATGAACAGCAAGTATACTGATGAAAGATGAAAAAGATACAGATTTTTTTTATCATAGCAGCCCAGAACAAACACATCAGAACGAATTACGTCAAAGTGAAGATTGACAAATTAGAGTAAAAAATAATTGTCTCTCGTGTGGAAAATAAAAGTAAGAACTGTCAAACTCGATCACAAGTGAAGCCAGCTAGATGGACCAAGAAGAATACAAAACGAACGTCATAGATTGTGGACAGTAATTCATTGTGAATTTGGCATTCATTTTCAACTTTGCTTGCAAATGCTTTGAGCAAAAAAAAATGAGAGACAAAAAGAGAAAATATTTTTTTTTTATTTTACAAAGCAAGAGTTATAAGTATACATTTAAAGTTTCTATGCACAAGCATAATATTATGTTGACGGAAGAAGTGTTGAAACGAGCGGAACTCCTATTAAGAAAAGAAACTAAAGGATTTGGCAAATTGAAAAGGAAATTATTCCAAAACGGAAAGTAGAAAAGTAAAGAAAAATAAAAATAAAATAACAAGACCTCCTCAGAGAGCATCAATTGTAACATGAGGAAGATAATAGTCCTATCGTCTGGTTAACAATCCTCCCCGATATTTTGAACAGGAGTAGAGTAGACTAGAGTTTAGGGTTGGCTTTCTGTTTCCCTCTAAAGGCTACTTAAAATCTATACTTCTAACGTCTCCGTCTACACTCTGATATTTTATTTAATGTTTTTCTTTTTTTCTTTTCTTTTTTCCTCAATAAGAGTAAAAATACATAAATTCACCTACTGTCCGGGTCATATTCTTCATAGTCTTTTGAGCAGGAGTAGACGTTTATCCCTTGATCCTTGTTTATCATTGGCTATACAGTTTCTAAAGACACTTTCATTCCCTTGCACTCCGAGCAACCCCTTAAATCTTAGTGGCATTATCGCCTTACTTAGGATGAACTGATTAAAATACATACATTTTTTTTTTCTAAAATGTTTGGTGAAATAATAGTGACAAGATCTGTCTATAAATATTTTAATTAAATTCTTAAAATTGTCGAATTATTTGTTTTATGTTATCAGTAAATTTGCCAAAGTTCATATTTATTTTCATTTTATGATATTTTCCGATTACATTGTGAAAGAATTATTTCTGCCGAAATTTGTTTGTTTGATTGATTTTGTTTAGCGGCATATCAACATCTCTAGTGGGTATTTAACATGGAAATCTTAATATTTTGAGAACAAATTTATGGTTCAACTAAATATATTTTGAATGCAGTTCAATGCCTTCAACTAGAGATAAAAAAGAATTTGGGGGCATTTTCTATAAAATGTATTGTTGGTTATCCATGGCATTTCCAATAAAATGTATTGTTGGTTATTTATATATAAATATTTAATTGGTAATTTTACTATAACTATGTATTGTACCAGTGCTCATATTGCAATTGAAATAAATACAATATGGTAACCAGTAATAAGGAGTGCCAGAGAAAAGCAATGATAACAATAAATTTGCAATATGAGCTCTGGTAAAAACATGTATGGCAACAGCAAAGTTGTAATATGAGCACTGGTAAAAAATGGTTGCTGAAAACATTAGGTTTATAATACCCAGAAATTCATACACAGATGTCCTCAAGGATAAAGGCGTTGGTTAGATCCAGTGACAGGACCCAAAAATATGAGTTCAATACCCGGTTAAGGCAGTGGAGAATTTTCAGAGGGAAATTAGCAGGAGATAACTGATAACTGACATCCACCAAACATGGCACGTGGAACTAAAAGAGTCTACCCCAGTGAGCGAAATAAAGGGTTCAATTCGAAATTCCAACCACCTGAAGAAGGCCGGAGCGTATAACGGCCGAAACGTTGTGATAAATATGGCGACAAAGATGAGGACAATAGTTCGAATAATGTAAATAATGGTATATTTACTATAAAAAAATTATTTTTTATACATTCATGGTTTTACTTGTGGCCCACTATTTTCGTATGCCTGGGACCCTAATAGGGACTACCAGCCCTGGCCAGGGTTGACCTGAGAACAACAGAAATTAAGAGGTGGTCCCACTGTCAACAAAACCTCAAATCTCCTATCAGAAGCCTTACTGCCGGATGTGGTTTATCGTCATACCTAGGATTAACAGCCGAAATACACCGTATTTAAATTAGTTAGCGGGTGTAACTGTAAAATTGTCCAACTGATACATTAAGCTCTGAACTCGTATCTTAGAATTGATTAAATATATCTTACTGAAATTCTCTGCGATTTTTATAACACTAATGAACTTTAGTGCCTGAGCAATAAGTATGTATAATAACTCACTAAACTCAACAGAAGAATCTTGATGAAATCGATCATAAACGAAAATGGCATGTTGATCAATTATTAATCATAGCTGACGATCGGATGCTCATGAAGTTCAAATATATATATATATATATATATATATATATTCCAGGATAATTTTCCAACTTATTCAAGATGAGCTTCGCCCTCTCTAGCCTTCTAATTTTCTGTCCTGGCGTAACATGGTTCCTCACATGTTTCACGCACAATTTCATTGTCAAGTCCTTTTTTTATTGCTCTTTGTACTACCATAGCTGAAACTCCTCTTTCACGTACCAACCGTCTCATGAATTGAGTTGGATCATTTCTAATTTATCGCTTTAGCTCTAAGCTGAAATTATGATCCCTCTTCCTGTTGTGTCTTCCTGGTCCAGTTTATCTTTCAGCAGTTCTCCCTTTTTTTTTAAATTTATTTATCGTTATCTTGTTGGTTCTTTCATGTACTTTGAAGATCGAAGCCAGAGTATGAATGTTTGTGCCATTATCGAAGGCCTGAATGATCGTTTTACTTTCACCATTGCTTATTTGGGAAGAAGGTAGGTCTGACACAAAACAATGTTAACCTGATCTCTTTTTAGCTGAATAACCCAAAGGGTTTTTCAGTGATTCTTTTGAAAAATGGTGGCAAGATGGGTAACCCTCTTAACTAAAAAAAATCTATTAGTTTAGTGTTTTTAGATATTAAACATTTTGTAGAATAGGTAATTATGCTTTTGAACGATTCAAAAAATTTTACTGTTTCACCCGATATATATATATATATATATATATATATATATATATATATATATATATATATATATATATATATTTCTGACTGGTAGGGATACTTCCAAGGAGGATATTTATCCAGAGAGAGCCCAATATAATCTACAGAGCATAATAATAATAATAAATCCAAGGAGCAATATATATATATATATATATATATATATATATATATATATATTGCTGATAGAAATATAAGACATCAGGAGTGTTGAAACAAAATGGCGATATTTGTAGTGATTTTATAACATATGTATGTTATAATTTTCGAATAAATTATATATATATATATATATATAAATATATATATATATATACTGCTGTGATGTTCAATATCTCAGACAATGAAATCCCACGAATTAGAAATCTGGGCGACATTTAAATCCATGAAGATCATGACCGTACTGAAATCTCCAAGATTATTGCAATCAATGCTTGGAATTAATGATTCGAGGAGATTTTATGTCTCTCAATAACTGTCAGGAACAATTGGCAGACTTCAAAATCCAAACTCATAACGTTGCATCAACACCGAGCAGGCACTGATTTTTCGCCTATCATGGTCTCAAGGTCTCTATTGGGACTCATGTTCCCCACAAAGCTCAAATACAACTTACATATACGATCCGTCGCTATATATGCTAGAAAAATTGTCAATTCCTGTAATTACCTGACCCCTCCCCTCTACGTTCTCATTTAGATAGGAGACTAAAAATGGATTACTGCTGGCATATCAGGGCTGGATATATTTCCGCTACTCATTATTTTTTTCAGTCTAGATAGAGTTCAAATTCTTACACGACCCAATGGGATATTAATTATTTTCAACCTTACAACCCCGCGAAAAAAATCGCAAGTCCCTTACGATTTTCATAGCAAATATTAAGACACGCTATATTCTTTCTGACCTTCGTAGCTAAGATACATGTAAAGGGGCTGTGGCTGTTATGTTGTTAATAGAAGTCAGACGTAGAAGAAACGCATGTAAGGTTCAGATTCTCCTGCTCGCCGGGCCCAACTACATAAAAAAGTAGGACTCTGATTAAGTCCAAAGAAGAAGGCAAAGAAAGCAAACAAAACACAAGACCGATAATATATATATATATACAAATATATATTAATAACAAGTTACAATACATGGAAACAGTACAAAGGACGAAGTGTGTGTGAATATTCTGTATGTGCGTGCGTGTGTGAATATTCTGTATGTGCGTGCGTGTGGGTGTATTGTGCTTAGCGTGTTTCCACGCTATTCCTTTGTTAGCTCCTACATTTCGAGGTTGATAGCTGAAATCCTGAAAGAAAAAAAGAGATTTACCTCAAGGTGTCGGTGCACAGGCCTGAAGGAAAAAAGAGATAGAGGCGAAGGGTCAGCGGCTATTTATAGCCAGGGAAGAGAGACCCCTGGTGAAAGGGTTAACGGACTTAAGGAGGAGTTAACTCCGACATACACATGCAACGTACCATGGGACGAACGCTCAACATTCTCTTCGAATTTCATTAAAAAAGATGAGGAGTCACGGTGGAGTAATGAATAGCGGCTCTCATTGAGGAATCGAAGTGCCAAGTTCGAATTCTAGTCAAATCCGTTGCCTTCACTTACGTGCTAATATTTTTGGGAAAGGTATGAATCATCTTTTTCTCCCCAGACTGTGTTTTGTAGACTTGGATGGCAACTGGTCTACTTCAGAAAGAAATGGAAACCAACTGCGGGAAAAAAAGTCTGGCTCATCAGTCAAGTATCGAAATACACATTATCGTTTAAGCGTGTGTCACTTATGGCCTCATATCTGACTGAAAAAAGAAGTTCCACTCGGACAGATTATTCCCATGTACCGTCATTTGATGAACATACTTCCGAGAATATGTGTTCCTAATCACTACAGTTTTTTAACTTATTCATTTTCATGGTTAACCTTTTAATTGTACTTCTTACCATTTTCACTTACAACACCTGTTCTCGTACGATCACCGAAGTTAAGCAACGTCAAACTTTATTAGAACCTAGATGAGTGACCACTTGTGAATACCATGTATTTTAAGCTTGGATGGGAACTTGGTGTAATCGATAACGGCTCGGAACTGTAAATCGGAGAGCCGAGTTCAAATTCCAGCCTGGTTCGTCCTATTCCCTTACAAGCGAAAAAGAAAGGTATGAATCAGCCTCTTCTACTCCCTCCCAGCTGGGTTATTTTGTAGGACTTGTTCTTTTTTTTTTTTTTTAAAGTAATTCACACCAAGCAAGGTGGGAGTGCCACGAGCACGCTCGGTGTTACAAAAATTTCGGAGCAAGATTAAAGAGTCGTGTTAGAGGAAAGGATAAAGAGAAGGACGGGAATAGATCAAGACATCTGGAGATGTCGATTGATAGGGCATTTGAACAGTTGGAGATTATAGCTGCCAGGATAGCAAGTTACAGACGGTTAAATTTAACCGTTTCAACAGTGAAAGGGTGGGACTGAGATGCCAACCTAGTAGCACGCTTAAATTCATGCAGTATGGAAACCAGCAAAAGTAGCTCATCGGAGCAGTTG